>JAMKQA010090389.1:0-12248 GCA_024699735.1 Posidonia australis
TCTTGAAATATCAAAGATAGAGAGATCCTTGTTGCTCTGGAAGGACCAAGGATGCTTTGGGATGCAAGGGAGTGCTCCAGAAAACGAATATATGCTGCTGGAAAGAGGGAGTAGCTCGTGCAGGATGCTTGCTCAGAACAGGATTGTAGAACTCAAGGTTTCTAACCTCCCCCAATGGTTGCCTATGGGTGTCATTATATAGGATTTTCTCATGGGTAACTCATGGGAATGCAGGGAGCCTCGTAGATGAAAAGCCTGGAAGATTCCATGGCATATTCGTTGCTAGAGGTAACAGCCATGGGAGGTGGAAAGCCAACAGCCCACAGCCTGCGAAATGGCTAGGCACCTGGGATGTGTGTCGGGTATGTGCGCCTGGGATGTGCGCCTGCTATGTGCGCTACGTAAGTGTGCTAGCTAGGTGTGCTAGGGAGGTGTGCTAGGTAGGTGTGCTAGGTTGGTGTGCTAGCTAAGTGCTCTCCTCTACTGGTCTGGTTTTCTAATTGGGCTGCGGGCTTGCTATGGGTTTAGGGTTGGTTCATGGGTCAGCCACATCCAAAGCAACATCTGGAGTCTTATCAATGAGTCACCTCAAAATCGGGGTATCTACACACATGCTTTGAGCATATCCTCTAGTGTTTGGATAGCCCCCTCTGTCTGACCATCCAATTGGGGATGAAATGCTATGCTATAGTTAAGCACAGTGCCAAAGGCCTCCTGTAGAGTTCTCTAGAATCTCTAGGTGAACCTCATGTCTTAGTCTAACACGATGGACACTGAAACACCATGCAACCTCACCACCTCAGAGACATACAACTTCGCTAGGTGGTGCATCTGAAGCTTCACTCGAGTGGCCAGGAAGTGAGCAGACTTGGTTAACCTATCCATGATCACCCACACAGTGTCGTTCTTCCTCTGAGTCTGCGACAAACCAGTCACGAAGTCCATCGATATGTGCTCCCACATCCACACAGGAATATCCAACGGTTGCAAGGTCCCTCCTAGTCTCTGGTGCTTTGCCTTGACCAAATGGCAGGTAGTACACCTCGCCTCTTAGTGAGTAACATCTCTCTTCATGCTAGGCCACCAAAAATTCCACTTCAGGTCTCGATACATTTTCGTACTCCCAAAATGAATGGTGTATCTAGACCGATGTGCTTCATCCAGCAACCTCTACCTGGCCTCCTCATGCTTAGGCACATACAGACGCATATCATACCTCAGCTCTCCATATGCCCCAATAGAGAAATGAGGCTTTCCACTAGCCTCCAGCTTCTCAAACACAATTTGAACAAAGGGATCCAGCTACTGACAGGTGACAATAAACTCTAACAGCTTCAGACGAACAGACAAGTTGGCCACCCAGGAACCAACCGTTCCCTGAGCTTGCCGCTTTTGCCTATAGCTCACCAAATCCTCCAACATGTTCCACTCCTTGACCATCAGGCTCGCCATTACGTGCATACACTGACTCAGGGCATCGGTGACCACGTTGGCCTTGTCGGGATGGTAGGACAGGCTGAAATCGTAGTCCTTCAAATACTCAACCCAATGGCGCTACCTCAAGTTGAGGTCTCTCTGTGTGAAGATATACTTGAAGCTCTGATGATCGGTGAAGACCTCAAACTTCTCCCCATAGAGATAGTGTCGTCAAAGCTTGAGAGTGAACACTACGGCAACCATCTCCAAATCGTGGGTCGGGTAGTTCTTTTCATGATTCTTTAGTTGGCGTGAATCATATGCGATGACATTGCCATGCTGCATCAGAACACACCCTAACCCAACACCACTGGCATTACTATACATAGTGAAGCCACCACATCCAGAACGTAGAGTCAACATAGGGGGAGAAACCAGGCGAGACTTTAGCTCTTGGAAACTCACCTCACAATTCTGGTCCCAGCAAAATGAAACACCCTTCCTGGTCAACTCTGTCAAAGGCACGGCTATGGAGGAGAAATCTCTAATAAACCTCCTATAATAGCCCGTCGGACTCAAGAAACTCCTGATATCCGACACAGTCCTGGGTCGCTCCCAACTGCTCACCACCTTGACCTTGGTAGGATCCACTCTAATGCCTTCTCCAAAAAACAAATGGCCAAGGAACATGACTTCGCTCAGCCAAAACTCACACTTGGAGAATTTGGCGTACAACTGGTGACGCCTCAGAGTATCCAAAACCACCCTCAGATGCAAGGCGTGAGTCTCAACATCAGGAGAATAGACCAACACGTCATCAACAAAAACCACAACAAATTGGTCTAGAAAAGGGCTAAAAATCCTGTTCATCAGATCCATAAACGTAGTCGGTGCATTAGTCAAGCCGAAAGGCATGACTGTGAACTCGTAATGCCCGTACTGTGTCTAGAAAGTAGTCTTCTGAATGTCTAAGTCTCATATCCGCAACTGGTGATACCCAGACCTCAGATCAATCTTCGAGAACACCGATGCAAACTACAACTGGTCGAATAGGTCATCAATGTGAGGCAGGGGATACTTGTTCTTCACCGTGATCTGGTTCAGCATCTGATAATCTATACAAAGTCGGAGCGAATCATCTTTCTTATGGACGAACAAGACAGGCGCTCCCTATGGAGACACACTTGGCCTGATAAACCCCTTGTCCAGCAACTCCTGCAACTGAGTCTTGAGCTCTCGCAATTCCACTAGCGCCATGCGATAAGGGGGCTTCGACACAGCACCAGAATCAGGGATCAGATCGATTGAGAACTCGACTTCCCTATGAGGTAGCATATTAGGCAAATCGTCAGGGAAAACATCGGGATATTCACACACCACAAAGATGTTGTGAACACCCAACTCAGGAGAAGTGGAGGTAACTATACTAGCTAGATACCCCACGCAACCCTTGACCAAAGACTTATAAGCCTTCATAACTGAAATGACAAGCATAGGCTCACCTTGACACCCACCTTGCACAAAGAAAGACCCATCCTCAAGAGACCCAAAATAAACTCTCCTCCGAGCATAGTCGATCAAAGCGAACCGCTGCGCCAACCAATCCAAGCCGAGTATCACATCGTATTCCTACATGTCCATCACTATCAGGCTAGTGTCGAACCCTTTGCCATTCAGCATCAAGTCGAAAGACTGTAGATACCTCCATGCCAAACTATGCTCCCCTAGCGGCATCACCACGCTGAGATGAAAGGCCAGTCTAGCTGGTCTCTCTCCCAACTCCACTGCGAAAGACTCAGAGATAAAGCAGAAAGAACTCCCTGAGTCAAACAACACTTTGGCCATCTGGCCAGTCACAATAAAAGAACCTGATAGCCAAACAAAACAACACCACACATCCATCCAATCAAGCAGATGTCTAGATTACAAGGAGATTACAATATATCTCTACGAGTTACAGAACCAGCTATTCATCCTTACCCTCAACAAAATCTCCTGAAGACCCAACGCTTGGAGCTGCTATGGTGAACACCCGTCCCCTAGTCGACTGTTGTGGTGCGCTTCCTACCTTCTTAGGCAGTTCCAGACAAGATCCTTGAATGTGTCCCGCCTTCCCACAATTATAGCACACCACCGGAGCTAATGTCTACCTATGTTGGGGACAAAATGCAGCGATGTGGCCCACCTGACCACTATTGAAGTACTAGTTCCCACCAGGAGCACTGGACCCTGTCTGACTGAGGCCATCTCCGCTACCCCCCATCAAAACTCCGCTGGCTCGTAGAGGAAAAACTAGACCTCGCCTTCTTCTTCTTCTTAGGACTACCTGAACGACTTGCACTTGGAGGACCGAAGAAACAAAACCGGGAGGTAAAAGAAGACTTACCCTTTCCCTTGGGACGACTCTTCAGAAACTTCTGATGCTCTACCTCGAAGCGGTAAGCCATCCCAACCATGTCCTCCACAGTTTGGCATCGATAGCCTATCACCTTCACCTGTAACCCAAGGTTCAAGCTGTCTAGAAACCTCTACGCCCACTCCTCCTCAGACTCATAGGCAAGAGCAAAGCGCTCCAGCCAGGCAAGCTCAGTCTCATACTCGAGCACCGACATCATGCCTTGCTCCAGACTCTGGAAATCTCAGCGAAGCTGCTCCTTCACATCAACGAGAAAATACTTGTCATAGAAGGCTGCCTTGAAATCCTTCCACTGGATGCTAACAGTGACTGAGTCTGGGAACTTCAACCGCCTCACAGACTTCTACCACCTATCTACCTCACCTTTCAGCTGGTAGGTCGCCAACCGCACCCAATGCTCCTTTAGGCATGCCATGCTCTCCAGCATCTTCACCACCTTCTCTAACCAGGCCTCACCCTCCTTAGCACTGACCTTGCCCTTGAACGACGATAGACGAAGCTTCATAAATTGGTTGAGCCACGGGTCACCTGACGGCTCACTAGCACTACTCTTGCTGAACGCCTGAGAGATCCCGTGTGCCAAACTCCTCAGTTCCACATGAACTGCCTTTCATCCGCCTACGGCCTCTCGACACTCCATTTCCTCGATAAGGGCCCTGCCCTTACGACCACGAGGAGGCATCCTACCAGAGAAAGGTAAAGTACCTGCACCACTGACAAAACAATAACTAGAAAACCATGGCGAAGAATCAGGTGCAGACACTACCATGCAAGCAAAACCTATGGAGTCTCTAGACCAAACACCCTAGGTGTAGCACTAACCTAGTGCGACCTAGTGAACTTGATGCTCTGATACCAAAAACTGTCACGTCCCTTATTTTTCATAATAATTTAAAACAAATTAAATTACAGGAAAATTAAAGCCAAATAGTAAATATCTATCTACTAGGAACCTATGTGTCCGGCTAAGAGACTCCAGACTATATGCATTATGCTAACCCTCTGCATGCCTGTACCTACAAATCAAAACACAAGGAAAAATGTATTAGTGACAAAAGTCACCCCAAGAAAACTACGGAAAATAAAACTATAATCAAGTTTCCTTTTAAATTCATTTCGCAAACCATTTTCTCAAAACCTCATAAACCACAACCAGAGCTCTACTAACTCAAAGCCACAAGAAAAGGCCCTCAATGGCCAAAACCATAGACAGTGAGTCGGGAAGCCTAGCGCTAGACAACCTAACTCTGGCTATACACAGTCCACTAAGGAGAGATCACGACATTCTGTACTACCACGGTGAAGCCACCCTGTGCAGGAGCGATCACCGTCCCGCGATTCTCCCTACATGGAGAATCCACACAAAGCCAACCCCTCTATGGGAAGGCTGTCCTGTCTCTCAAGACGCTACCAGCTATGGAGCACGTGTTCCACCCGCACTGGCCACCATAGGGTATGCCTCCTCATGGTGTCCTCCACACACGGTGCTCAGGAGGGAGTATCATACCTTCACACCTGACGACACCCGAGCCTCAATGCTCACAGCGACAGTAGGAGTATCATACCTCCCCGTCATGCCACAAGACAACTCAACCCGAGGACCACAACCCTAGCCTTGAGACGACAGTGAAGGAGTCTCATACCTCCAAGACCGGACACTCCTCAACCTCAGGTATCTCGGCCCCCGACCTTAACCAGAGAGTCGCGTCCGACCACTCGAGAATGTCCTCACATTCCCTGTCCCGATGGCACAGTCCCACACTAGCTCGCCTCGTATATAGAAAACCAGGAAAACATTTTCCAAAAAAAGCCAACTATTTCCTTGAAATCCATTTCCAAAACCATTTTCATATCTTTGAAATTTTATTTCAAAGCATCGGTAAAACGGCACATCAGGGGTCCCAGGAGACAACCACTAATGGCCCATAGTCCCTTTCAATGGGACAAAACAATGCAATCCAGGAAGCCCTCGAGAAACACATTTTATAAACACAATTAGGCCAAAATTTGACATGCTGGAAAACAGGTCTAGTATGCCAAAAATCCTTGGTTCGGTAAACCGATCTAGATCGGTCGATCGAATCAGGTTTGCGGTCAACACTCAGGCCAAATTCGCTACACTGAAAACTGATTTGGTCGACCAAAATCTCCTGATTCGGACGACCGTCCAAAATCGGATGATCGAATTTTGACCAGAGGACCTAATCTGACAGAAAAACAACATACCTAAATGGTTCGGTATGTTGAATTCTACGAAAAATAGAAAACGGCCCAAACCCTACAGTTTGAAATTGCCCCAACTAGGACCTCCAATCGGACATTCTAAACAAATACCAAAAATCTTGCATAAAACATAAGATGTAGACCCTCGAGTCTACTCCAAATCCCAACAAACAAAACTAAAATCCATTCACCATGCATCAAGATATAAAATCACAAAGGTAGAAGGGTTGAAACGACCCAAAGCACACTAACCGCCATAAATATCCATAAATTCACCATAAATTCTCATAAAATCACAATAAATTCTAGGAATGTAAATTTACCTAGATTTCATGCAATCTTATCAATTTCTACCATTTTCATGCTCTCTATAACATGAGGTGGAAGTGCGTACCTTAAAACACGCTCCGACGATCTTTAGCCAACTCCAGTGAACTCCGAAGCAACCACGGCCACGGGAGCACTCCACGCAAGCTCCACACACCAACACGAGCTGCCGCACACCGTCGTCGGCCCTGGTGCACATCGAGCAAAGAGGAGGTCGCAGGGAGGAGAGAAACAGGAGAGGAAGAGTGAGAGAGAAAGAAAGAGAGAGAAAGAGAGAGGCGAGGGAGAGGGGAGGTGAGTGGAGGGAGAAAGAATGAGTGGGAGAAGAAGAGGAAGGAGATGTGCTTAAGATGGAGAGAAGTGCGGGGAAAAGAGGAGGCTTGGGTCGTACATGGCGGAGGCCTCCAGCTTAAAAAGCCTTGCAAAAGGAGTAGGTGGTCGTGTGCATGCAACGAGCAGCCATGCGCACACCAACACTCCCTCAGTTACCAGCCTCGCCAACCACCGCACACTCCCAACCAACACCACAACCACGAGGCCAACTACCAGCCTCAACCACCGGCCCACAAACGTGGGCCCCATGCAAACCCCTCATCTGGTCCCACACGGACCCACAACAGGGCCCCTATATTCCCAATGCCACAATGCACAGTGCCAACCACACATGAGGACACAAAAATAGAAGCCGGCCCATGAGGCCCAAGCCCAAAATTACAAAATAACACAATGGGCCTCGGAACAGTAACACCCGTCTAGGAATAAAATTCATAAAATGTAAACAATTACAAAAATGAATTTTACTGGTGTTACACCCTTGGTCAGTGATACCTTTAGGAAGACGAAGTCTCCTACTTCGAATTCCAAAGGTCGGTGCCTTCGATCTGCATAGCTCTTCTGGTAGCTCTGTGCAGTTGCTAGTGTCTTCTTGATCAGGTCCACCTTTTCTTCATATTGTTACACGATCATTGGGCCTACGAGCTGACGTTTTCCTACCTCACTCCAACATGTGGGTGTCCTACATGGTCTTCTATACAAAGCCTCATAGGGAGCCATCCCTATGTTGGAATGATAACTGCTATTGTAGGTGAACTTGATTAATGGTAGATGATCTTCCCAGCTTCCTCCAAAGTCCATGACATAGGTCATCAACATGTCCTTTAGTGTTTGAATTGTCCTCTCGGTTTGACCATCAGTCTACAGGTGAAAGGTGGTGTTGAAGTTTAAAACTGTGCCAAATGCTTCTTACAACACCCTCCAAAATCTTGAAGTGAATCGGGTGTCTCTGTCAAATACAATCGAGACTGGGACTTTGTGCAACTACACTATCTCAAACACATACAATTTTGCAAGCTGTGTCAAAGGAAGATTTACCCTCATGGGTAGGAAGTGTGCTGATTTGGTGAGCCGATCGACAATTACCCATACTTTCTTTCTCCCGGTCCTAGGTAATCCTGTCACAAAATCTATTGATACCTGCTCCCACTTCTAGACTAGAATGTCCAGAAGTTGTAGAGTTTGTCTGAGTTTTTGGTGCTCAATCGTCACCAACTGGCAAGTCGCACACTTCACCACGTGCTTCGTAATTTCTCTTTTCATCCTAGGCCACCAAAAATTTCTTTTCAAATCGTTGTACATTTTGGTGCTTCCTAGATGAATGGTATATTTGGATTGGTGGGCCTCATCAAGTAGTCTCTGTTGCACTTCCTCCACCTGAGGAACGTACAGTTGCAAGTGTACCTCAACCCATCGTCTACACCGACTGAAAAATGAGGTACCTCTCTGGCCTCCAATTTCTACCAGATATCTTACACAAATGGGTCCAACTGCTGAGCTGACACAACTGCCTCCAATAGCCTTTGACGAACAGATAGATTAGCCATATAGGTTCTGACAGGTCCCTGAGACTATCTCCATGGTTTGCATTCGACCAGTCACTTCAGTAGATGCCATTCTTTGATCATTAAGCTGGCCCTGAGCATCAGCGACCACATTCGCCTTCCTTGGGTGATATGATAGGTTGAAGTCATAATCTTTGAGGTATTCCACCTATCTCCTTTGCCTTAGATTCAGTTCTTTCTGTGTGAAGATGTACTTTAGGCTATGATGGTTTTTGAATACTTCAAATGGCTCTCCATTTCCAAGTCATGGGTGAGATAATTCTTCTTATGGTTCTTCAATTGGTGTAAGGCATACACCACCACCCTCCCATGCTCTATTTGGACACACCCTAAACCGGTACCACAAGCATCACTATAGACTATAAAACCACCACTCCCAAAAGGTAAGGTCAATACTAGAGAGGTGACCAGTCGGGCTTTCAACTTTAGGAAACTCTCCTCACACTGCTACTTCCTTTCGAGTCAATATAGTCAGGGGTGTAGCTATCTTGGAGAAATCCTGGATGAATCTCCGATAATACCCAACCAAACCCAAGATACTTCTTACTTTAGTAACATTCTTAGGTCTGGCCCAATTGTTAATAGCTTCCACCTTGGCTAGATCCACCTTGATGCCTACTTTAGAGATGATGTCACCAAGAAAGGCCACTTCTTCCAACCAGAACTCACATTTGGAGAATTTGGCGTAGAGCTGGTGTTGCCTCAAAGTCTCCAACATTGTTCTCAAGTGCATTTGGTGGGTCTACACATTAGGAGAGTATACCAGCACGTTATCCACAAAGACCACCACGAACTGGTTCAGGTAGGGCCTGGATACTCTATTCATTAGGTCCACGAAAGCAGCCGGTGCATTTGTCAACCCAAATGGCATGACCAAAATCTCATATTGGCCATACCAGGTCCAAAAGACTATCGTCTATGCATCAGATTCCCGGATCCAAAGTTAGTGATACTCTGATCTCAAGTCTATCTTCGAGAATGTAGAGGCTCCTTGTAGCTAGTCAAACAGATCATCAATCTTGGGCAGTGGTTGTTTCTCATGGTGATCTGATTCAGCATCTGATAATCAATGCATAACCAAAGTGAA
Source organism: Posidonia australis (assembly GCA_024699735.1). Lineage (NCBI taxonomy): Eukaryota > Viridiplantae > Streptophyta > Magnoliopsida > Alismatales > Posidoniaceae > Posidonia > Posidonia australis. Next base: position 9,368 of record JAMKQA010090389.1, read on the forward strand.
CCATCCTTCTTCTTGACAAATAACACTGGTACTCCCTTGGGTGATACACTTGGACGGATGAATCCCTTATCCAGCAGTTCTTGCAACTGATTTCAGAGCTCTCTCAACTCAGCAGGTGTCATTTGATATGGGGTATTCGGGATAGGACCTGACCCTAACATGAGATCAATTAAGAACTCCACTTCTCACTATGGCAGCATTCCAAGTAACTCCTCGGGAAAGATGTCAGGGTACTCTTGCACTACCGGCATATCCTATACCTCTAACACTGGTGACAAGGAGGCTATTACACATGCAAAGTAGCTCACACTGCCCTTTGCCAGCTGGTGATAGGCCTTGAGCGCTGATATCACTTTTCTTGGCTTGCCTGGTTTGGTTCCTTGCACCATACACCATCCTTGACTCGGACATTCCATCAAAACTCTCTTCTTCACACAGTCTATCACTGTTGAGTGTTGTGCCAGCCAGTCCATTCCCAATATGACATCATATTCCTACATCTCCATCACAATCAGACTGGCCCTAAAGTCTCTATCCCCTAGCTTATCATCCACTGATCATAGGTACCTCCATGCTAAGCTGTGCTCTCCTAAAGAGGTTACTACATCAAGCTGGAAAGCCAACTAGTAGGTCTTTCTCCAATCTCGGCCACAAAAGACTAAGAGATGAAGGAGAATGAGCTCCCTGAGTCAAATAAAAATCGAGCCATACGATCGGTTAAAGGAAGAACCTAACAACATACATCATAACCATAGTCATTACTACTAAAATAGTTCTGGTTACAATATCATATTAAAGGTTCTTATTATAATAACATCATTGCTCTTTAACCTCTCTAACATCTCCTGAGGAAATAGGGTCCGAAGCAGAGATGGCAAACACTCTCCCCTTAGTTGGCTGGTGGGGTGCATCTCCAGTTGCCTTTGGGGAATCAGGACAGTTCTTATGGAAGTCCTCGGTCTTTCTGTAGTTGTAACACATTATGTTGTCCATATTCAACATCGGGTGTGTACACTACGCTGCCATGTGTCCCGGCCGACCACAGCTATAGTAAGTCCTCTTATCCAAGCCATTATTTGATCCCACCTGACTGTAACTAGCACCTCCAGTAACACTACGCCCCTTGGAGTCAGAGCACTTCTTCCTTTTCTTTCTGGAGCTCCCAAAACTTCCAATAATTGCCACCTTGGAACTTGAGGGTCGAGAAGCAGACATTTTCCCTTTGCCCATGGGGTGTTCCTTTGGGAATAGTTGATGCTCATCTTCATATCGGGCTGCTAGCTCAATTGTGTTTGTTAGGGTCTGGCACTAGAAACTCAAGACTCTCGATCTGAGGGCTGGATTCAATCCTTCTATGAATCTCTTAGCTCAGCGCTTCTCCATGTCTAAGGTTTGCGCGAACTACTCCAGCGGGAAAAGGTGACCTCATACTCTACCATGGTCATGCCTCCTTGCTCTAGGTTCCAAAATTCTCTTTCCAGTCGATCCCTCTCATATTCCGAGAACTACTTCTCATAAAACACCACCTGAAACTATTCCTAGGAGATCATCAGTAGGTTGGAGTTAGGGAACTTCGTCCAATGCATGGACCTCCACCATTGATCGGCATCGCCTTTGAGCTGGAATGTTGAGAGTCGTACCCATTTTTCTACCAAACATTCCATTCCCTCCAAGATTTTTTCCACCTCTAGGAGCCACACTTCGCTTTCATCTGGCTTGCCATGACCTTCAAAGGTTGGTGCACTCAGCTGGCAAAACTACAATATCCAGGGGTCTCCCTTGGCCCTGTCCTTGTTGCTCTCCTTTGAGGGATTGGACGATCACACGCATCATTTCTTCAAGCTTTTGCTGCATGCCCCTCTACGTACTCCTTTCCTCAACACCAGAATTAGATGTTGGGGTCCTATCCCAACCACAGCCTTTGCTTCCACGCGACATTTTGCTACCACCACTGTAGAAACCCCGATTTTGAGGTGACTCATTGATAATTCTCCAGATGTTTCTTTGGATGTGGCAGACCCTTCAACCAATCCTAAACCCATAGCAAGCCTGCAGCCCAATTAGAAATCTAGAAAAGTAGGGGAGAGCACTTAGCTAGCACCCCTCCCTGGCACACCTAGCTAGTACACCTCCCTGGCACATCTAGCTAGCACACCTCCCTAGCACACCTAGCCAGCACACTTACCTAGCACACATAGCAGGCGCACATCCCAGGCGCACATACCCGACGCACATCCCAGGCGCCCAGCCATTTCGCAGGTTGCGGGCTGCTGGCTTTCCACCTCCCATGGCTGTTACCACTAGCAACGAATATGCCATGGAATCTTCCAGGCTTTTCGTCTACGAGGCTCCCTACATTCCCATGAGTTACCCATGAGAAAATCATATATAAGGACACCCATAGGCAACCATTAGAGGAGGTTAAAAACTTTGAGTTCAGCAATCCTGTTGTGAGCAAGCATCCTGCACGAGCTACTCCTTCTTTCCAGCAGCATATATTCGTTTTCTAGAGCACTTCCTTGCGTCCCAAAGCATCCTTGGTCCTTCTAGAGCAACAAGGTTCTCTTTATCTCTGATATTTCAAGAAGGAACATCTTGAGAGGTAGGTTTTCTACCTCTTCTTTCTCCTTTAAATCTCATTTTAGAAACATGATAAAGCATGCTCGAAATCTTACATATGATTTGGTTTATTCCATGTCTTTGTGAGGTTTTATGATAAATATGTTTGCTCTCCTTGCGAGATGATCTCCATGCAAGTCTATACCTCTGTTTGTGAGCATATACACTGTTATTTCTAGCATAAATCTGCATGAGTTATCTTCTTTTTTACTGTTTCCTTGCACACAGCTCTTTGCCACGCACTTACATACTCTTGCACGTA
>JAMKQA010090392.1:0-12112 GCA_024699735.1 Posidonia australis
CCCCCCGCCCGCCCCCCCCCCCCGTCCTCAACCGTGCCCAACCTCCCGGAGACCGTCGCCATGGCCCTCTGAAGCTTCCCCAACCGTCGCTCACCACCCAATGCCGCTGGGCCACCACAAAGCTATTACTGGAGTGCTCGCCAGAGGAGGAGCACCGATGAGCCTCCGGCGATCTTCGAAAGGGAGCTTTTTAGGTCTAGGCCCCATAGTTTTAGATTATTTTTATTGAGTCCTTAGTTTATTACAATTGAGTCCTTTTCATTACATTTAAGTCCTTTTTTCTGTTCTTTTATTTTCTCTATGAAATTTACAAATGATTCCGTACATAATTAGATCTTTCCTTATCAATGCATTCATGCATGTTTTATCACATTTTAACCCCTGCATCCATATTTTCTTTATAATTAAGTCCTGAATATTTGCATTTAGCCCTTGAAACATTTTAAAATGAGTTTTCCCTATAAAATTTACATTTTGAACCCTAAAATTTTTTAAATCACACTGATCATCCTTAAAATTCATTTTTTATCACATTTAAGTCTTGAACATTTGCATTTGGTCCCTAGAACTTTTTTTAAATAAGTTTTCCCGTGAAATTTGCATTCTAAGCCCTGAAAGTTTTGAAAATTACACTGACCTTCATTAAAACTGAATTTTCTTTACATTTAAGTCCTGATCTTTTGCATTAAGTCCCGAGAACTTTAAAGAACGAATTCTCCTTGGGAATTTTGCATCTAGAACCTGAAATTATCCATACTTTCACTGAACTGTTAAAAAACTTGTTTTATTTATTGCATTTTGATCTAGGAATTTTGCATAAACCCCTCCACCTATTCAATAATGTTTTCTAAGCATGAATATTTGCATCTAGGCCCCTGAATTAATTTTTCAATCATTAATCATGATTTTAATTGGATTTTAGATTACATTTTGGCATTTTTTGCATTTATTGATCACATATGTTTATAAATTCCATCATGAATAAAAATTTCATCTAAAAACCATAACTATAATATAAAATCATTTTTAATTTCACATTTTGGTCCCATTTGTACATTTCACGTATATTTTGCACATAAGCCCCTACATTTCCATGAAATTATCAAAAATGCAATTTTCATACTTTTCACATCATTATCTTGCATTTCTTTTTCTGTTAATCCAAAATATTAAAATAAAGCCTTGTGTATAGTTTTCAATCATGATTTGCCATCTTTTTGTGAATTTTGCACTTTGGTCCATTAACTTCTCTCAATTTGCAACATGTGATCTTCTAACACCTCCCTTTTTTGTCAAAACGTCTTTCCACCGTAGTTCATGTGTGAATTGTTTAAAATGAGTTTTCCCTATGAAATTGCATTCTGAATCCTAAAAGATTTAAAAATCACACTGGCCATCATAAAAATTAAATTTTCTTTACATTTAAGTCCTGATCTTTTGCATTAAGCCCCTAGAACTTTAAAAAATGAGTTTTCACTGTGAATTTTGCATCTTGAACCCTAACAAACTTCATAATTACATTGACCACTACAAAAGCCTAATTTTTATCACATTCAAGTCCTAAAATCTTGCATATAAACCCCTGGATTCACATCAAATCATTCCTAAGCACATACAATTTACATATAGGCCCTTAGATTATTTCTAAATACATCATTTAGGGTTTTAAATGTTTTCTTGCATATTTTGGATATTTTTCACTCATTGTGTTTCACATTTTGCATTTAATCATATATTACATTTAGAAATCATGTTTTCACTGTGAATTGATCATTAGTCTCACATTTGCACTTATGTGTGAATTTTACACTTTAAACCCTAAATTTTCAGGAAATTACGCAAGTGCAATTTTCACATCTTAGTGCCACATTGACATTGGATTCATCATCTTCATGTTAGAATAGAAGCCATGAATATAGTTTTCATCCAGATTCTCAATCTTTTTGTGAATTTTGCATCTTGGTACTTATACTTGTCCTTTATTGTGTTTACATCATTTTGTTTTTTTTCTCCTCCATGTTTTCTTGCAAATAACATCTTCTGGACATTCGACACACATTTTTACATGACTTAGATCATGCATCACTCCCATACATGCATTTATCACATCTGGCTAGAAAAATGACCAAATTACCCCTGTGCCTCCAATTCATGAGCATGCATCTCAATTTTTGCACTCAGCCTTGCATATTCCTTGTCCAAGCCATTCCTTAGAATTTTTGCACATTTAGGCACTTATCCATGCATTTCATAATATTCATCACATTGGCGTATCAGTCCATCCCTATTTAGTAAGCCTGCCTCTCATGCCTTTCTTTCGTGTATTTCTTTTTTTGATTTGCTTTCAGAGTCCCTCATCCAATATCTGATTTGATTTTTTTTAATCCTACATCTCGGATTTTTTTGATTTGATTTGGATTTCATCGCCCGAGGGCGTACACTAACTGACCGAAAGGCCCACATTGGCCCATTTGTAGATTAATTTCTCCCCTTTGATTTTCACAACTTTTTCCACGATTTTGAGGACTTGGGTTGACTCCACTTTTTATCTTTTTGACATCAGTATGGTTTTCCCAAACATTCCGTCCAAAAACATCGTCATTTTATGTGATTTTCTTCGCATGTCGTAGTTTGCCTGTTTCATGTGGGTTTCTTCGCAATTTCCCATTCAGATCTCCATGGTGATTTCTATGCTTCTAATGATTTGGGTCTGTTGTATTTTCGATCCCTTCAACACTGATGTGATTTTATGAGTCATTCCTTACAAAAACACCATCATTTTATGTGAATTTCTTCACATGTCTAAGTTTGCCCATTTTGCATGGACTTCTTCGCAATTTTTCCATCCTGATTTCCACGATGTTTTCCATGATTCTGATGACCTGAGTTGTTTGCATTGTTGATTTTCTTGAGGTCTGTATGATTTTATGAGCCTTTCTCGCCAAAAACCTCGTCATTTCATGTGATTTTCTTTGTGGTGTCATATTTTGTGATTTCATCTTTTCATGTGGATTTCTTTGCAATTTTCGCATACCATCTTGCACATCCATCTAGCTTTTCCTTAGCAATCATATTAGCATGTTTAGAGCATGATCTAGGCTTAGCAAGCATTCATCCAGTCTTTAGCAAGTGATTTAGACTAGAAAGACTGAGTTTCTCCGGCGTACGAGGGTGCCTAATACCTTCCTCGTGCGTAATAGGAATCCTTACCCATCCTCTGGTTAGCAGACATTTGGCCTTCACATTTTCATCTCATGCATTCAATCTTTTGTGGTTTTCCTCGTCTTTCCCTTAAAAGACTAGGTGGTGACTCCTTTTCTTTTGTTTTATCCTATCTTGTGCCTTCGCCATCTTGGTGTGGCTATGATCACCTCCCTCTGACGTGACTCCACGTCGGACTCCCGGGTTGGCATGGTCACAACAACCATGGTTGCCAGTGTGAGACCACGAGGGGTTGGTGTCGGTAAATTGGTAAGATACCAATTGTCAATTACAATCGTGGTTACTGAGTTTGAGATGGTGTAGACTAAGCCTTGGTGTATGAACCTAGGTGTTTGGGTCACCGATGGGACGTCGAAAAAAGACATATCCCCGTGCATATGAAATGAGATTGAGGCCTGTAGGCCGAGGCGGTGTCCTCCTGCATGGGGACTTCACAGCGATCGTGCAGGGAAGTAGGGGAAATTGTGTCCTCACCTACTACTTGTGTGTCCGATTACCTCTTATCAAGGTAATACTAATAAGAAAAGTGGAAATAAAATGTATGGTTTTAGCTAGAATTAAACTTGTGCCTCGTATTAAGATTCTAGCAATGAATGAGAGTTGTGTTTTAACTAGTTGCCAGCCAATGTGTATGATTTTGTTTTGAGTCCTACGAGGCCTTGTGTTTTAGGCTGGATCTGGTCGAGAATGTGGATTTCTCAGAATGCATAAAAGATTTAAAGATGCATAAATTGAGAAAAGAAAAACTATATGTGTTTTTGAAAAGGGCATGGTTTTGGATAGAGATTCTAAATGTTTTAAAAAGAAATGATGTTTTGGAATGGATTCATGAAAACCACATTTTGTAATAGTCTAGGATTATGTTTTCTCGCTGCTTTGTCGTGGATTTTGTGTGGGGTGGCACGTATTGGGTGACTTGGATGTCACTCACACGTGCTTTATTTGGTTTTCAGGTGCAGGTGCTGTAGTCCAGTTCTGATGCCCGACTAGGAGCCACTAGCCACACATTGTTCCTGGAGGTGAGCCTTAGTTAGTTATTGTTATTAGATTTATGCCGTAATCTTCGTAATTTCTTGTGATACTATAATTTACATAGCGTACCTTGCAAAGTGGTATCAAAGCTAAGGTTACTCCTAGTGCACTAGCTTGATGATATCTAGTCTAGTGGCTCAGTGGGACTACATAGTCGGGAGTCTTGCACCTAACCTTAGATGTTGTTTGCCTTTGTTGTGCTTGTAGGATGATGTCTCATCAAGGATGACGTCACAGTAAAGCCCTAGTGCATGACTCAAAGGTGAGGGAGGGTAGTGCTTGGAGGGGCATGCAGTGGGAGTTTGGTGAGATGATGTGGGGTGTCACCCAGTCCTTCAATAGCAGTAGCAAGGATGAGGCGAAGGGAGACCCGTGGGTTAAGTAGTTCCACCAGCTGGGCACGTCAAATCTAAATGGGTGTTCTGGTAGCTCTAGGAAGAAGCAGAAGGAGCGGCCTACATCCGGTAAAGAAGAAGCTATTGGATTTAGCGAAGTGGGATCAAGGAGCAGCCCGAAGGTAGGACCTTGCCATGACTATGGTAAGAAGGGGTACATAGCGGCATAGTGTTGGCACAGGCAGAGAAGTTTAGATAGTGTAGTGTGCTATAATTGTGGAAAGTTTGGACACTATCAGAAGGACTATCCCAATCCACCGAAACCAATGGGAGATGCATCTCATCAACCAACCAAGGGGAGAGTGTTCTCCATTGCTACCCCAGATGCTGGTCCATCAGGAGATGTTGTGAAAGGTGAGGATTAGTATGGCCATATGAGTTAAATCTTGTCAGGTAATCAAGGATCCTATATGTAATCAACACTATATTCTGTTATGGCTATGATTATGATTAAGGTTATGATGTGTTGATGTTAGGATATTTTCTTGTGGCTAATCACATCGCTTGAGTCCTATTCGACTCTAGGAGTTCGTTTTCTTTCGTCTCCGAGTCATTTGCTGCTTAGATCGGGACTAGGCTAGCTAGGTTGGCATTCCACTTGGATGTAGTCACTCCATTGGGAGAGCACAGTCTAGCGTGGAGATATCTGAGACCAGTTGATGTTCAGTTGGGAGACAGGAATTTCCAGGCCAGTTTAATCTTGATGGACACACAAGATTATGATGTTATCCTGGGGATAAATGGGTTGGCACAACATTCAACCATGATTGATTGTGCCAATAGAAGCGTTCTGCCAAAGTGTCTAGGCCAAGGCTGGTGCATTGTGCAAGGTACCAGACCGAGTGAGCCTAGAAAAGTGATATCTACAATCAAGGCCTACCATTAGTTGGCGAAGGGTTGTGTGGGCTACTTGTCCTGTGTGACTATTTCTGCTTCACTTGTGTATGGAGTTGAAGACTTGTCGGTGGTGCAAGAGTATCCTGATGTATTCCCAGAGGAATTGTTTGGTATGCCACCGCACAAGGAAGTCGAGTTTGTGATTGATCTAGTGCCAAAATCAAGTCCTATTTCAAAGGCTCCATACAAGATGGCACCTGCTAAATTGAAGGAGCTTCGGAATCAGCTACTAGAACTGATGGACAAGGGATTTATTCGACTCAGTGTTTCACCTTGGAGAGTATCGGTACTGTTCGTTAAGAAGAAAGACAGTTCACTTCAGCTCTGCATAGACTATCAGATGTTGAACCAGATTACTATCAAGAACAAGTATCCACTGCTCAAGATTGATGATTTGTTCGATCAATTGCAGGGAGCATCGATGTTTTCCAAGATAGACTTGAAATTTGGATATCAACAGCTACAAATCAGTGAGCTAGATGTACAGAAGACAGCCTTTCGCACCTATTATGGACATTACGAGTTTTTGGTTATGCCATTCAGGTTGATGAATGCTCTGGCTACCTTCATAGACTAGATGAATAGGGTGTTCAGGCCCTATTTGGACCAATTTGTGGTCATCTTTGTGGATGACGACATGGTATATTCTCTTGATATTTAGACCCACTAGAGGCATCTGAGGACCGTACTAGAGACACTGAGATGGCATCAACTCTATGCCAAGTTCTCCAAGTGCAACTTTTGGCCAAAGGAGGTGTCCTTCCATTGTCATATCATCTCAAGAGAAAGCATCAAGGTAGACCTAGCAAAGGTGGAGGTTGTGAATCGTTGGGCCAAACCGAAACGATAACTGAGATCAAAAGTTTCCTTGGCTTGACAGGATATTATAGGAGATTCATCAAGGATTTCTCCAAAATTGTTGCACCATTGACCAAACTGACTAAAAAGGAAGTGCACTTTACCTGGGTTTGGCAGTGTGTGGAGAGCTTCAATGAGCTGGAGGCTCGTCTAGTGTCAGCCTTAGTTTTGACTTTACATTCTAGGAGTGGTGGTTTCATGGTTTACAGTGATGCTTGTGGGATCGACTTAGGATGTGTGCTGATGCATCATGGTAGGATGGTGGCGTACGCCTCATGCCAGTTAAAAGATTATGAGAAGAACTATCCCACCCATGACTTGGAAATGGTAGTTGTGGTTTTTGCCTTGAAGATTTGGAGGCAATATCTATATGGCGAACAGTTTGAAGTATATACAGATCACAAAAGTCTGAAGTACATCTTTACTCAGAAGGATCTGAACTTGAGGTAGAGGTGCTGGGTAGAGTACATCAAGGATTATGACATCAACCTATCAGACCAACCAAAAAAAGAAAATGTAGTTGCAAATGCTTTGAGTAGATGCACTCATGTCATAGCTAGCCTGATGATTCATGAATGGAAATTGTTAGAGGGGCTAATGGAGTGCAGTCCTTGAAGACAGTCTCAGGGAGCTACCAGAGTTTTGTTGGCAAATTTGTCAGTTCACCTGAGAATGATCGAGGCAATCGTCGCCGCTCAACAGTATGATTCTTTTGTATCAGATATCTGGAGAAAGCTGGAAGCTAGGAATCCCCCTCACTTTTCAATTGGGATAGATGATGGGTTGAGGTGTGACCTGAGGTTGTATGTGTCTCAAGTGGAGGAAATCAAGAACAACCTACTTGACGAAGCTCAACACACTAGATATACCATTCATCTAGGAAGCACAAAGATGTATAAGGACCTGAAAAGAATTTTTTGGTGGCCTGGGATGAAGAGAGAAATTGCTGAATATGTGGCGACATGTGCAACCTACCAGATGGTGAAGATAGAGCACTAGAAGCCCAGAGGGACTTTGCAGCCTCTAGACGTTCCAGTGTGGAAATGGGAGAATGTGTTGATGGATTTTGTGATGGGTTTGTTGAGGACCCGAAGAAAGAATGACACAGTTTGGATGATAGTGGATCGCCTTACAAAATCGACACATTTCTTACCAATGAGGGTAAATCTTTCCTTGGCAAAGCTGGCAGAGTTGTACGTTGCAGAGATTGTGAGACTGCATGGTGTTCTGGTGTCTATTGTGTCTGACAGAGACACGAGGTTCACATTGAGGTTCTAGGGAGCATTACCGGGGGCTTTTGGTACAGTGCTGAGTTTTAGTATCGCCTTTCACCCCTAGATAGATGGTCAGACAAAGAGGACCATCCAGACATTAGAGGACATGCTAAAGGCCTACACCTTGGACTTTGGTGGTAGTTGGGAGGATCATTTACCTCTAATTGAGTTTGCATATAATAACAGTTACCACGCTAGTATTGGTATGGCACCATATGAGGTCTTGTATGGTAGACCATGCAGGACACCTACTTGCTAGAGTGAGGTGGGTGAGAGACAGTTGATAGGCCTTGAGATCGTACAACAATACAAAGGCAAGGTGGACCTGATTAGGAAGAGGCTATTGTCTACCTAAAGCTGGCAAAAGAGTTATGTTGATAGGAGGCAAGGACCTCTGGAATTTGAGGTGGGAGACTTTGTTTTTCTGAAAGTGTCACCAATCAAAGGAGTGATGCGCTTTGGAAAGAGAGGCAAGCTAAGCCCTAGATATATCGGACCATACCAAATTACAAAGAGAGTTGGTGAAGTGGCATACAAACTAAATTTGCCTTCAGAGTTGGCCAGTGTACATAGCACCTTGCATGTGTCCATGTTGAGGAAATGTTTGGCTGATGTGTCCTAGGTTATACCAGTGCATCCAGTAGAGCTGCAAGAGGACCTATTTATGATTGAGAATGCAGTTCAGATACTAGACAGGAAAGAGCAAGTCTTCAAGAACAAGGTGATTCGATTGGTGTTGGTTTAGCGGTAACACCATGGTATTGAGAAAGCTACATGAGAGTGTGAGATGGACATCTATGAATAGTACCCCAACTTGTTTTATTAGAGATGAATTTCAAGGACGAAATTCATGTACAGGGGATGGGATGTATCATTTAGCCCTAATTATCCAATTAATGTAAACCAGGAGATTAATTGTAATATTTATATATGGTTTACTAATGGATAGTTTGTTATATTGTGGTTGTGTGTGTGTCCCTCTTAGTGTGACTAGATTGGTGATTTCCCTGGTTATGTGGTTTTTGGTGTTGTATCTGTGTGTGTGGGACCTTGGCTCTACCCGGTCAACCCAAGCATAGTGCCACTCACACGTCTTCTTCTTCCTCTCCCTTCCTTCTTCCCGACTCACCCGTGCCTCGACAGGGGACTCGTGCTTGTCCCATCCCCTTCGTCGCTAGGATGGTGGGGCTGGTGGTCGGTAGGATTCTTGAGGAGGAGATATAGAGGGGGGTGAGGGGAAGGGAGCAAAGGCATTGGCTGAGGGAATCTAGAGGAAGAAGATGAGGGCAAACCAGTGAAGCCAAAGAGAGGGAGTGCTACCAGAGATGCACCATGTGGAAGGGGAGAGCTTGCAAGAGTGCGGGTGGTCGTCGAAAATCCCAAAGAGGTACGCGTCCCTTTTTCTTCTCCTTTGTGTGGTTAATAAGTATTATGAGTTAAATGTGTGACAATCATGAATAATGCATGTTAAATCATGGAAAAATAGTAGAAATAATGGAAATGTAATGAATGGCATGAATGTGTAGAGATCATGCTAACTTGTGTGAATTTTATGGATTTATGGTCGAATTTCTAATGCATGCTACAGTAGCCATGTAATGAGTTTCATGTCTTTAAGATTTTGTTGTGGAAAGCATGCTTAACGGATTTATGAATGGTTTAAGGGGGTTTTGAAGTAGACTCGAAGGTCTACATCCCATGTTTTATGCATGATTTTTGGTATGTGTTTGATGTATTCACCCCTCACTCCCAAGGAGGAGAAGAGTCGAGTAGCTAAAGTTGGGTCATTTTCTGCAATCGCAAAAAACGACATACCAAATTGGATTCGGTATGCCAATTTGCTACCTAGTTATGCCCTGAGTCACTGATTCAAATGATCGAAAGATTTTGATCGACTGAATCAACGAATTTCGGACGACTGACAAGAGGAACAATCACTAGTTTTTGACACAAAAAGGGGAGATATGATAGGAATTTGGTCAACTGTGCAATTTCAATCAATTGAATTCAGATATATTTCAATCAATCGATTATGGTTTGGTCTGCCGAACCAGACCCTTGGCTCATCTGAATAAATGTGTATGAAAAATGGAAAATAGATGGCTTTAAATGGGTAATGGACATATATAAATGAGGTATTCCCCATGTGAATGACATCGAGAAAAATGGAATTCAAATAAATAAAATTGAATATGGTCTTGGGCTTGAGGCCCCAAAATGAAAAGAAATTGATAAATGTTTGGTTTAATGTAATTTTTGGGCATGAGACCCAATAATGAACATGAATACATGGTTTTGTATGGTTTTGAGTTTGGGACCCAAATGAAGGATCAGAGTTGCCTGAAAATGACTTCCAACAATGAAAAGAGAATGAGTAATGGTTCTGAAAAGAAAACTCAAGAGTTTTGAAAAAGAAAAAAATGATAATGTGTTATGGAGCCACGTGGGATTGGTATCGGGAATGTGGTAGAAGTATGAGACTCCAATGAAACTAATTATCAGATACGACCACAGTTGCCAGTGTAAGACAATAAGGGGTTGGTGTCGGCAAATTGGTAAGATACCAATTGTCAAATACAATTGTAGTTACTGAGTTTGAGATGGTGTAGATTGAGCCTGGGTGTATGAACCTAAGTGTTTGGATCACCGATGGGACGTCGAAAAAAGACATATCCCCGTGCATATGAAATGAGAATGAGGCCTGTAGGCTGGGGCGGTGTCCTCCTACACGGGCACTTCACCGCGATCGTGTAGGGAAGTAGGGGAAATTGTGTCCTCACCTACTACTTGTGTGCTCGATTACCTCTGATCAAGTAATACTAATAAGAAAAGTGGAAATAAAATTTGTGGTTTTAGCTAGAATTAGACTTGTGCCTCGTATTAAGATTCTAGCAACGAATGAGAGTTGTGTTTTAACCAGTTGCCAGCCTATGTGTATGATTTTGTTTTGAGTCCTACGAGGCCTTGTGTTTTAGGCTAGATCTGGTCAAGAATGTAGATTTCTTAGAATGCATAAAAGATTTAAAGATGCATAAATTGAGAAAAAAAAACTATATGTGTTTTTGAAAATGGCATGGTTTTTGATAGAGATTCTAAATGTTTTAAAAAGAAATGATGTTTTGGAATGGATTCTTGAAAACTACATTTTGTAATAGCCTAGGCTTATGTTTTCTCGCTGCTTTGTCGTGGATTTTGTGTGGGCGGCGCGTATTGGGTGACTTGGCTGTCACTCACACGTGCTTTGTTTGGTTTTCAAGTGTAGGTGGTGTAGTCTAATTCCGGTGCCAAACTAGGAGCCACTAGCCACACATTGTTCCTGGAGGTGAGCCTTAGTTAGTTATTGTTATTAGATTTATGCTGTAATCTTTGTAATTGCTTGTGATACTATAATTTAGGTAGCATACCTGGGTTCAGGGCATTACACTGCTTGATAGCTTGTCCACCCCTTTTCGCAGACTGACTGATCGTCGTGGCACCTGGCAATGCATTATCTGCATCTAGCACCTGCATTCCCTATCAGCATCTACACATCTCCAAAGCATCGCACCTCAATAGCATTAGTTTTCATTGCATCAACCATCATTAGAAAGAACCCAACAATTGCATTTGCGTCACGCAAGAACCGCATATCTCCAGCAGAACTCTGTGCACACCTTGCATTGAGCATCAGTGTTCCGCATCCACGTCTCGATATCTAGTTGTGATTTTTGGTGTATCCACCAAATAAATGACCCAACGCCAATAACAAGTTTTCCTGTGGACTCGAGCAAGGTGTCTTTCTCAACCATGAGTATCGGCATCACTTCCCTTGACCTCGCTCAGGGTGGGGCAAATGTAGACACCCCAATTTAGTAGTCATTTGGTAGTTAGCTTCTCCAATGGAACGTGCTATAAATGGTCGATCGGCATCACCACTTTCCCACTCAGACACCTCACTCTAAGTCACCTATATTAGAAATAATGCATTAATTTTGATGATTACTTATGAGTGCATATTTTCATAAAAATTAAAGGATGAAAAAGATTATAAAGTGTTTTCTGTGTAGTTTAAAATTGTATACAAGTGTTTATTCAAAGTATCAGAAACGGTATACCGGAGTCAGAATCGGCATACCGTTTCAGTGAAAAACGGTATGAACAACAGTGCTCCGCAAGAACAAAAGAAGAACTGAAAACGGCATACCGTGGATGGAGCGGCATACCGTTCCAGTAAAAAACGGCATAAGCAGTGGAACTCCAGAGCAGATGAGAAAATGAAGACAATGCGAAACAACGGCATACCGTCATAAAACGGTATACCATTTCAGGAGAAAACGGCAGACCGTTGGATTTTCGGCATACCGTTTTGCTCGTGGATTGCAGATTGAAGATTATTTTTGGCATACCGAGGCCAAAACGGCATACCGTTGAAGTAGCCGTTTACGACCGTTTTAT
>JAMKQA010090393.1:0-10621 GCA_024699735.1 Posidonia australis
TGAATAAAGCATACAATGAACTGGATGTATGGTCTGATAGTGATCATTTTCGTGTTGTTTTAAGGATAAGTTGATGGCTCCTACATGTATGTTTATAACGTTTCTGTGTGATGTTAAATTCTGCATCATGTAGTCTCTGTTTTGTACACTGAATCATGATTCCATGCAAATCCTAACTGTGATTTGAGCTGAAAACATACTCTTTGCATGTTTACTATCTTTACATGATTGTAAATCTAATTAAATCATTGCATACTCCTTAGAACCTACTAAGCAGTAGCTTCAGCCCATTAACCCATGAACTTGCATGATTAAGAAATGATAAAAAGACTTTTATGTTTGTTTTTTTATCATGGTTCAGTTCTCTACCATTTAAATAATCAATCTGGTTAAGATTAATCACATTTCATCTCTAGCAGCTGGACCAGAATCTGAAATCAGACTACTGTCTGATTCAAATTTTTTGGAGTGCACTACACTGGAGCACCAATGTGGCGCACCTCACCAGGGCACCATTCTGGTGCACCATCCTGGTGCACCAGTCTGGTCAAAGAGCAAATCATCATCTTTACATCATGATCTGCATGCTTTTCCGGATGTTTCAGCCTTTGATTTTTATGATGTATATTCTCTGATATGTCATGTCGTTGTATGCTTGATTTTAGCATGTGATAGCACTGTTTTATATGACTTTTGCATCTTTCATGTTCAGCCTGCTATTGTAATCTGGTGAGCTGATTGCCCCATGAACTCTTGTTTAGGAGATTCTCATGCAATAGTCCATGATCCAGATCTGGATTGCATGGCTGGAACTTGTTGTTTATACTTAGAATAAGGATGGTGTGGTCATGTGTGAGGCATATAGCCCTTGAACACAAGACCCATATTGTATTTTCATTCTTGGATTTTGATGGATACTCATGATGCATGTTTTGATGGGTTTTCTGCAAATTTACAGGATTTTATATTGCATGGCATTAGGTTGGTTTACTATCTGATTTGTAATTTTAACTGGCACACTTTTCTGGCACACATCAATAGAGCACATAGGTGGCGCACCAAACTCACAGGCACACCTGCTTGTGTTCTGTCGCACGCAGTAGCTTTTGGTAGGGCATTCTGCACATTTCCTATTTGGACTTGCCTTCGGTTTTCTCTAGCTGTCTTCCTGGGCATATCAGAATGACTCCACTCTGTTTTCAGCCCTTTTTATGCATGATAGCTCATGTTTTGCATATAGTAAAGCGAGGATCAAAGTCACTCGATATTTTTAGATCTTTGATCATATCTGTGCAACATCCTTGTACCAGTGCTTGACTCAACGCACGGGTGATCTTTCTGAGCATTAGGACACACCATACAACCCATGCACCCATGTTTAGCATAGGACACCACTCATATATAGCATTGCATTGCATATCGCCCTCGGGCGTACAGAAAAGGCTGAAAAGCCGACATTCCATACAAGTAAATGAGAAACCCATTAAAAGACTGATTTTCGGGCGCACGAGGGTGCCTAACACCTTCCTCGTGCGTAATAGGGATCCTTGCCCATTTATGGTTTTTGAAGACCTTTTCCATTGGTTTTATCGCATGAGTTGAATGTTTTTAAGCGATTTTCCTCGTCTCTCGTTTAAAATAGACTAGGTGGCGACTCCTGCATTTTATCATTTGCTTTTTATTATTTTGCCGTGACATTGCCGACCCTCATGCATTTGGCCTTTTGCGCTAGGCACGAGGCTATCGTCGACATGGTTACAAATATATATTTGAAAATTATTCTAATCTCATGCAAAGAAGGGGATGAGAGAAATAAAAAATACAGGACATTTATAGTGGTTCGGCCAAAACCTCGGCCTAGTCCACTCCTCAAAACCCTCTTGAGATTTTCCCTTATACTTTAAAAGTAAACACTTACTTAAGTTGATAGTCCTACTAACTCAAATCCTTCTCCTTCCACTTCTCATACCCCGAGAAGCTAGAGTGCCTTCTTTGTAGCTTTACAGCTGATGATGAATTCTCCTTTCACAGAGCACTTTTAAACAATCTTACAACACAGAGCTTGTGGAGAGAAATATAGGACGAGGATGTAGCACAATTCTCAAGGATTACAAGTATATCAATATGTGTGTATTACCAAGGCTCATGGGCATCCTATTTATAGCTAAGGGACCACTAAAAGATGTGTCTAACGACTATAAAAACAGTCATAAATGGCTAGTAAGTCAGTTTGCCGTTTTGACTTTCGGAATGCCTTTTTCTTCTTTAACTAACAAGTCACGACCAATTCGGTATGCCATAAAAATCTCAGTATGCCGAATTCTCCTGATTCGGTATATCGTTTTCATGCGGTATGTCGCTTGCCTTCAGCTTTGATTCTTCACATTCTGATTTCAGAGAGCCGTTGTACTTCCTGGTTTGGTATACCGATTTTCTTTGGTATGTCATTTTGACTCCTTCCTTCATTTTCCACATTTGCCTTTGGAATGCCGATGCTTGCGCCGTTTCTTCCTGATTCAGTATACTGATTTGGTTTGGTATGTCGAATTGACTCTTTCTTTGATTTTTCAATAATTATTCTAAGCATAACTTTACATATATATTTTTCAACATATTTCATCAAATACACATACATATTACACAAAATTTTACATTACTCAAATATTACAACTCTTCAATCTTATCTTTGGAGCACTTTTTCCTTAAATGAAAATATACACAAAAATTCATTAGTTCATGTGTTATCATCAAAACATATAATATATTTCCAACAATCTCCCCCTTTTTGATGATGATAAAATCAAAATATTAAATATAAGTTCTAAACATAAAAGATAAGAATTTTTAATAAACTCCCCCTATCACCAACCATGGCTATTCATGAGTATAATATCTTAAGATTAAAATGAGCTCCCCCTTAAAATAAGCTCCCCCTAACTTATATATAATTTCTTAAAATGCTGATTTTCATGAATTTTTAATATTTTCATATATACCATATTTTCTCCCCCTTTTTATCATAAGCAAAAAAAATATCTAAATGAAGTGTTCCTAAATCAATAAGACATCTCGCCCTTTGTGTCATCGATCAATATTTGCATAGACTTAACATTTATGAACAATTAATCCATAAATAAGGTCAAATAATTCAAACATTTATGAAGTCTTCAATAATCCAAATAAGTCACACAATATGTCCATAATTATCCAAAAGATCCAATCATAATAAGAAGTTTTTAAGATCCCAAGCAAAGGAAGTTACAACACAATTTTTTTAAGGAGAAGGAGGATTAATATGTTTAAGAATATCCTGGTGATATTCTTGATGAGCATCTTGATAAGCCTTGACTCAATTAGTGAGTTTCTTTATACTCTCCTTATATTTTTGATGCTGTTGTAGTTGTTGAAGCATCAAGTTAGAAATCAGCTTCTGTTGTTGTAACTGCATTTCCATCATTTGCTGTTGAAGCATCAAGTCAGAAATCAGCTTCTATTGTTGTAACTACATTTCCATCATTTGCTGTTGAAGCATCATGTCAGAAATCAGCTTCTGTTGTTGTAACTGCATTTCCATCATTTGCTTTTCTTGAAGATGCATTTCCAACATTTGTTTTAGAATCAAATCCAATTTCTTGGATGCACATGATTCTTCATCCTCATCTTCTTTAGAGCTTGCATCTTCTACTTCTCTCACTTGGGTTTGTGGTGCCACAGAAGAGGAACTCTCAGGAAGATTTCTAATTTTATTATGATGCTCGATGGATTGTTCCATTTTAGCCACGGCTTTGGTTCCTAAAGGCTTTGTTCTAACAATTAGGTTGGGCTCATCATCTTGAGGAATATCATAGTTCTCAAAGAGGTAGGTTAAAGTAGGACCAAAGAATAGTTTTGTTTTGACATAGGTCATGCAATGAATAATTACTTGACCCCAATTGACAAGAATTTTCTTAGTTATGGCATAGACCGCCTTACAAGTGAGCTTACTAAGCTCATCATGGTGACCTTTCTTTTGGACTAAGTTTACGGCCACAATATAGGCGATAAGACGGAAATGTTTTGTAAGTTCTTTAATTTTACTAGGCTTAAATGAACTCCTAGGGTTTAGAGATATGGCCTTGTTAATCTCAGAATAGGGCCAATCTAATTCATAAATTGACAATGTAATATTAGTTCATGAGGATGGAAATTTGAACAATTGCCCTAGTAAAACATCATCAAAGTCAATGGTGTTACCACAAATATAAGAATGGGCTAGGGAATGGGAATACTTCATGTTTGCATAAAATTGAGATACAAGATCAGGAAAATAGGGCCTATCACCAATGAAACTTAAGAATGAGATTAAGCCTTGAAAATCAAATAAGGACCTAATGGGATCAAGCTCATTAAAAAGTATACGTTTGCCTGTGAGTACCTCTTAATTGGCAAATCTCTCACGATGTGCTTGTTCAGCCTCGTTGTCAATGAAGTGATATCTTTGGTGTGTTTGGCTGTCGGAGTCTCCTAGAGTATCCTCAGCTTGTTGTCTCTTTCCCTGTGAGGCGAGCATCTTCTTGAGGGCCATTTCTAGAGGAGAGGGGGAAGAACGGGCAAGGGAATAGAAAAAGGAAGGCTCGGTGAGGTGTTGGGAGAGAAGAGACGTCTGGATCAGAGGCTAGGAGATGTGGAAGAAGGGTTTCTGTGGGGAGAATGAAAGGCTGGAGTTTGAAATATGAGGAAAATGTGACCTAGATTTTAGGTTTTAAAAAGGTCTTGTGGGTAATTCATTATACCGAAAATCCATTCGGTATGCCAAAATCCATTACAGGGATTTTCAAAATTACTTCCGGTACATGAATCAGTATGCTAAAAAATGTGACTTAGAGGATTCGGTGTACTGGAACTTTTTGGTATTCCGAAATGATCAGTGCAGGTAAATTTGTCATAAAATCGGTATATTGTTAATTTTTGGTATGCTGATTCAATAATTTTTGGCAGATCAAATCGATATTCCGAAATATTTTACAGAGTAAAATTTTTATATTTTATTTGAAATCATGCATTTTCTTAATTCTCTTCTTATGTTGATGAATTGTAATTCATCCAAGGGTTTTGTAAAAATATCAGCTAATTGTTTTGTTGTTGAGATAAATTCTAATTTTATATTATTTTAAAGAACATTATCTCTTAGAAAATGATGCCTTATTTCAATATGTTTAATTCTTAACTGATTACTAGATTTCTAGATAAATTAATGACACTTGTATTATCACAATATATTGAAATTGTAGATAAGGTTAAAGCAAAATCTTTTAATGTTTGTTTCATCCAAAGAATTTATGCACAACAACATCTGGCTGCAATGTATTCAGCCTCAGTTGTTAAAAGTGCTACACTATTTTATTTCTTACTAAACCAAGAGACCAAGGAATGTCCAAAAAATTGACATGTTCCACTGGTGCTCTTCCTATTAGTCCTACACCCAGCATAATCCGCATCACTATACCTTACTAGATCCAAACTAGACTTGCTAGGGTAAAATAACCCATATCATATAGATCATCGTAGATATCTTAGAATTCTCTTAACTACGGTTAAATGTGATTCCATTGAAGATGCTTGAAATCTAGTACATAGACACATACTAAACATAATGTCAAGCCTACTAGTAGTTAGGTACAACAAAGATCTTATCATTCTCCTATACAACGTTTGATCTACTTTTTGTCCAAACTCATCTTTTTCTAATCTTGTGGATGTACTCATAGGGGTTTTTGCTATTTTACTATTCTCCATCCCAAATTTCTTTAATAACTCATTAGTATATTTTTCTTGATTTATGAATATTCCTTCTTTAGTTTGTTTTATTTGAAGCCCAAGAAAGAATGACAATTCACCCATCATACTCACCTCAAATTCTTTTTGCATGATCGTCGAAAACTCAATTCATAATTTTTCATTCGTAGATCCAAAAATAATATGATCTATGTAGATCTGGACTATTAATAAATCCTTTTCTACTGGCTTTGTGAATAAGGTTGTATCTATTGCACCAATTGTAAAATCATTATCAGTCAAGAATTTTCTTAATCTTTCGTACCAAGCTCTTGGTGCTTGTTTTAATCCATAAAGTGCCTTATTCAACCTATATACATGATCTAGATATGTCTCATTTTCAAATCCTAGAGGTTTCTTGACATAAACTTCTTCTTCTACAAATCCATTCAAGAATGTACTTTTGACATCCATTTGAAATAACTTAAAACCTACATGGTTAGCATAGGCTAAAAGCATCCTAATTGATTTCAGTCTAGCCACAGGACCATATGTCTCATCAAACTCTATACCCTTCTCCTGATTGTATTCTTGTGCTACTAATCTTGCCTCATTTCTAACTATATTTCCTAATTCATCTAATTTATTTCTAAATACCCATTTAGTTCCTATTATTTGATGATTTTCTGGCTTTGGAACAAATTTCCATTCATTATTTCCTTCAAATTGATTTAATTCCTCATGCATGGCATTAATCCAAAATTCATCGCTACAAGCATCATTTACATTTTTTGGTTCAATGGAGATACAAAAGCATAAGTTACACAACCGTGATCAAGATTGGATCGTGTTTGGATTCCTTTAGAAACTTTACCAATGAGGAGTTCCTTGGGATGTCTAGACACATTGCCATTCCTTATTACTAGGTTGTTCATCCTTAAGCTCTTCTTCCTTATTTTTATTATCCAATGTGTTTTCATTATTTTCTTCAAAATTTACATGCATTGATTCTTCCATTGTTAGTGTTCTTTAATTGTATACTCTTGTAGACACCTCGATTTTGAGGTGGCTCATAGGTAAACTCTCCAGATGTTGCTTTGGATGTGGCAAGCCCAACCACTTTCGAATCCTATTTGACACTTTAACTAGTTAGAGATCATTGCACAAACCGACTACAAGCCTATAGCAAACCTGTGGCCCAATTAGCAATTCAGGCAGCTAGTGGAGAGCACCAATGTGGAGCACCTAGCTGGAGCACCACAGTGGTGCACCAAGCTAGCGCACAACCACTTTTCAGGGTACTGGCTGCTGGCTTTCCATCTTCTACGCTTGTAACCCTCACCAGTGGATATTCCTTGCGAATCTACGCCAGGCTCTTCATTTGCGAGGCTGTCTGCATCTCATGGGAGTTACCCTTGTGGAACTCTATAAAAGGATCTTCATTGGCAACCATTTAGCTCTCTTGGTTAATCCATTCACTTACTCTCAGCAACCCACTCTCGTTTTCTTGAAGATATCCATGCATTCCAGAGCATCCTCAGCCAATCCAAAGCAACAAGGAAGTATTATCTTGAGCCTCCAAGGAGGAAACACCACAAGCAAGGTAAGACTCCTCCTCCTCTTTCACTTATCATTTTATTTAAGCTCTAGATATTACACTGTATAAAAGCATGCATAGAACTAGATATATGATCTATTAGTAAGCTGTTTTCATGTTGTTTTTATGATGAGATGATTGCTCCTACATGTATATTCACAATGCTTCTATGCCACGTTAATTCTGCATCATGTAATCTCTGTTTTTACATATTGAATCTTGATGCATGCAAATGTTTGCTATGAAATGAGCTGCAAATACACCCTTTACATATTCACCATCTTTATATGATTGTTTGGTTCTTCAATTCATTGCATACTCCTTAGAATCTACTATGCAATAATTTCAGCCCTTAACCAATGATCTTGCATGATTTAAGATAAATGATAAAAAGACTTTCATTGCTTGCAATTCATCATTTTTTAGCTTTTTAACATCAGAATAATCGATCTGGTTAAAATAAAGTACATTTCATCTCTTGCATCTGGACCAGAATCTAAAATCAGACTATAGTTTGATTCAAATTTTCTGGAGTGCACCAAGGTGGTGCACCAGGGTGGCACACCAAACCAGAGCATCATCCTGGTGCACCAGTCTGGTTAGAGAGCAAATCATCATCTTTGCATCATGACTTGCATGCTTTCCCGGGTGTTTTTTACTTTGATTTTGATTGTGTTGATTCTCTGATATGTCGTGTCTTTGCATGCATGATTTTAGTCTTGGATGACACTATTTTTAAGTTTTTTTGCATCTCTTATATTCAGCCAATTGTTGAAATCTGATGAGCTGAATTCCCCATGAACTCCTGTTTGGGAGGTTCTTATGCAATAATCCATGATCCAGAGCTAGATAACATTGGCTGAACCTTGTTATTTTTTTTACTTAGCATAAGGATGGTGTGGTCTTGTGTGAGGCATAAAGCCCTTAAGCACAAGATCCATATTGTGTTTTCATGTTTGGTCTGGGATGTAAACTCATGGTGCATTCTCTGATGAGTTTGCAAGTTTACAAGATTTTTACATTGCATGGCATTCTAGTTTACTGTCGGATCTATGATTTCCTCTCGCACACATTCCTGGCACCCTAGTAGAGCACATAGGTGGCGCACCAGACTAGAGCACCAGTCTGGCACACCACACAGGTGCACTAGCCTATTTTTTGTTGCACGTAGCAGCATTTGGCATGGTATTTAGCATGTTTCCCGTTTGGATTTGCATTTGGTTTTCTCTGGTTGTCTTCCTGGATATATCAGGAAGACCCCACTCTGTTTTTAGCCTTTTTTATGCATGATAGCTTAGATTTCGCATATAGTAAAGTGAGGATGAAAGTCACTTGATGTTGTTAGATCTTTGATCATATCTGTGCAACATCCTTGCACCGGTGCTTGACTCACCACACGGGTGACCATTTTGAACATTAGGACACACCCTACAACCCATGCACCCATGTTTAGCATAGGGCACCACTCATATATAACAATGCATTGCATATCGCCCTCGGGCGTACAAAAAAGGCTCAAATGCCAACATTTTATATAAGTAAACGAGAAACCAATTAAAAGACCGATTTTCGAGCGCACGAGGTTGCCTAATACCTTCCTCTTGTGTAACAGGGATCCTTGCCAATTTCTAGTTTATGTAGACCTTTTCCATCGATTTTATCGCATGATTTGAATGTTTTTAAGCGGTTTTCCTCATCTTCTGTTTTAAAATAGACTAGGTGGTGACTCCTGCATTTTTTACTATTATTTTTATTAGTTTACTGTGACTTTGCCAATCCTCGTGCATTTGGCCTTTCGCGCCAAGCACGAGGTTGTCGTCGACATGGTTACAGGAACTGGTGAATCCGCTGGGGATAACCAGATCATGGTTTTGTTTTGGGTTTCTCGTTTACTTTGGCTTTTCTCCTTGTTTGCCTATTTCCATGCTTTGCTTCGATTGTTTCTTTATAAGTGGTGTCTTTCGTACATGCATCCCTTTTATATAATGGGTGTTTTCTTTTTACACATTTGTTATGACACCACTGTTGCACATAACCTGCACATGCTTTTGTTAATTCATGGCTGATTTGCAGGTTTCTTTCCCTTCTTGTATATGCCATGTTTAGGAGATTAGAGACATGTCTGCTCTCCCCATTTGGTTAAGGAAAATATAAAAACCAAAATCAATAAAACATAAGGCAAACTAGTGATAAATTGCAAATTTTCCCCCACGGTTTAATAAACTTGCAAGTAAAAGACTCAAAGCATACTTTGCATTCATCATATAGGGTATGCATCTTCTCATATCTTGAGTCTACCTATACAGTTTGCGAAGGACATTTCTCAGTGTCTCATCTATGGCTTTGGTGTGGAATGAAATATCGGGTGTGTCCCCCCTTGTCTGGGGTCGTGTCGGTGTTAGTAGAGGGTACAACCTACTGCTTTGCCAAGCCGATCAAGGCGGAAGAACGAAGAGAGTACGAAGGATTGGGATACAAGCGTTAGTACCAGCGGAAGAGATCCCCATGCTCTTGTAAGTCCCCAAAGATGATCATTTTCCGTAATTTAACTAACTTCACCAGTGCAGGTGTCATGAATCCAAACCAGAGTTTGTTCATAGCTTCAATGTCACAGTCGCCAACAGTTTGGCTTTATTCGGAAGAATTTTTCTCAGAGAATGGTCATTCAGAGTCAGAACAGACCTATAAGCAGTTACAGAATTATACAATGTTGTCAGGCTCAGAATAGTCAGCAGTGCATCAGGCAACAGTAGTGCAAGATCTTTCTCAGAACGCAGACTTAGAGGGCCTAACAGATGACTGTAACCATGCCAGCGGGGGTGGCCACAAATAGGTAATATTATGTGTGCCAAAAGCGGAAAAGCCACGGCAAAAAGAAAAAGGAAAAAAAAAATGAAAAAATGCTGGAGTCGCCACCTAGTCTATTAAAAATGGAAGACGAGGAAAACCATAAAACACATGAAAAATCATGCAAAACAAATAAAAGGGGCTGCACAAACCAGAAATGCGGGTAAGGATCCCTGTTACGTACGAGGAAGGTGTTAGGCACCCTCGTATGCCTGATAAATCGGTCTTCTAATGATTTCTCTTTTGCTTATGAAATATCGGATTTTCAGCCTGTTGTGTCGAGTGGTGAAGAAGAAAACAGGAATACGAACGATGCTCACATCCCAAGCATCCAAACCCTCCCCCACAGATGAACCTCACATGAAACCCTAGATATGGAGAGAAGAGGGAGGAGTTCTCTCCATACAATTGGAGACAAAATAG
>JAMKQA010090394.1:0-11392 GCA_024699735.1 Posidonia australis
CCTCTTGAAATTTCAGAGATAAAGAGATCCTTGTTGCTTTGGAAGGACCAAGGGTGCTTTGGGATGCAAGGGAATGCTCCAGAAAGCGAATATGTGTTGCTGGAAAGAGGGTATGACTCGTGCAAGAAGCTAGCTCAGAGCAGAATTGCAGAATTCTGGGTTTCTAACTTCAGCTCCGGATTTCTAACCTCTCCCTATGGCTACCTATGGGGGTCCTTATATAGGATTTTCTCATGGGTAACTCATGGGAATGGGGAGAGCTTCGCAGACGAAAAGCCTGGAAGATTCCATGGCATATTCGCTGCTAAAGGTAATAGCTATGGGAGGTGGAAAGCCAGCAGCCCGCAGCCTGCGAAGTAGTGTGCGCCAGGGATGTGCGCCGGCTATGTGCGTCACCTATGTGTGCTAGGGAGGTGTGCTAGATAAGTGTGGTAGGGAAGTGTGCTAGCTAGGTGTGCTAGGGAAGTGTGCTAGCTAAGTGTGCTAGGGAAGTGTGCTAGCTAAGTGCTCTCCCTTACTTGTCTGGTTTTCTAATTGGGCTGCAGGCTTGCTACGGGTTTGGGATTGGTTCAAGAGTCAGTCACATCCAAAGCAACAACTGGAGTCTTATCAATGAGTCACCTCAAAATCGGGGTGTCTACAGCATGCATAGAAGGGCATGAGAGGTAATGATTGACACAAGAATTTTATAGTGATTCAGCCTCCCTAGCTTAGTCCACTCCTCAAGAGCCCCTCGAGAATTTTCCTATTTCGATCTTGTTCAGGGCCAAGATCCTGTTGTTACACTATTTTGACGAACCCTCGTCAAAACCCCACAAAAACTGCAGATTCTTCTTCTCACAACCGGAGAAGAGAGGACTCAATAAATGTTAAAATACAATACTTATTTTTTACTTCTCCCAAATACTTGGTAAAATTTTTATAATGATTGACACAAGAATTTTACAGTGGTTCAACCTCCCTGATTTAGTTTACTCTTCGAAAACTCGTCGAGAATTTTCCTATTCCGATCTTATTCTGGGCCAATAGAGGTGTAAATTGGGTAGATCCGGCCCGACCCTTATTTTAACTCGGATCGGTCTAGCTTGAAAAAAAATCAGGCCGACCCAGCTTAGCCCATCACAGGCCACGGGCTGTACCAGGCCCAAGGACTAGGCTCGTTCGACCCATTTTAGTATGCCAATCATGGCCCGTTTTAATGCCGAGCCGAGATGGG
This sequence comes from Posidonia australis, assembly GCA_024699735.1. Classification (NCBI taxonomy): domain Eukaryota; kingdom Viridiplantae; phylum Streptophyta; class Magnoliopsida; order Alismatales; family Posidoniaceae; genus Posidonia; species Posidonia australis. The sequence goes on from JAMKQA010090394.1 coordinate 1,217, forward strand.
TCGACCCATTTTTTAAAAAAATATAAAGAAAAAATTACTATTGTTGTGCAACTACTCTTAAAACCATTTTATACTACAACTAATCAATTATCTGGTCAATATTATCCTACTAGTTTTTTAGTTTTAGTTAATTTATTTAATATTACAAATATTTTTCAGCAATATAGACAATTCCCACAATTTTAATATATTATTAAAATGATAGAGGAAAAATATAATAGTTATTGGAATGAGCCTCCAATGTGGTCATGTTTAGCTTTAATCATGGATCCTAGACATAGATTAGTTAATTGCATGGTACTTATAAATGATATTTTTAGTAACATGAATCAAAATGAAAAAATAGATGGATATAATAATAAAATTAAGGAAACTTTATATGCATTATTTGAAGAATATGTTAATAATTATGGTGAAAGTAGTTCTAGTGCATATACATCTAATTTTGTAGGATCACATAGTAGTAGTAGTAGTAGTAGTAGTTCATTTTAGAGTAGATTAAATAAGATAAAAGGAAAATATGTAAAATCAACAACTAGTAACGAATTAGAAAAATTATTTAGAATGTGAGTTTGCATTTAGTGATATTGAAATGAATAACTTAGATGTATTAAAGTAGTGGTCTGGTATTGCTGTTACATTTCCTATAGTTTCTAGGATGGCTAAAGATTTACTAACGATTCTGACGTCTACTGTGACGTCGGAGTCTACCTTTTCTGCTGGAAAAAGAGTTTTAAATGATTGAAGATGTAAATTATCAGAAAAATTTGTAGAAGCCTTTGTTTACTTGAAAGATTGGTATGATGTAGTTGATCGTCAACAAAATTTAAACTTAAACGACGAATCAGAAGACGAAGAGACAACAACTTCAACAGGAACGGGAGCTTCTGCTACATATTCAAAAATGTATAAATTTCTCTTGTAAATTTTTTAATATATATTAATGTAATAATTGTAAACGTAAAAAATGTAAATTGTTAAATATTAGAATATCTGATGTAAATGTAAAAATGTAAATTTCAAGTTTTTATTGTTTTTTTTATGTATATAGGATATTAATGTAAATTTCATTTATTTAATAATAAATAATTTTTTTAATTTAATTGTTAATGTAAAATTTTAAATATCTTTTCAAGTTTTTTAATTTATACATTAATTAATTAATAATAAATATATTCTTTTATTTAAAAATCTATGGACCGGCCCGGCCCATGGACTGACCCACTAGCGGGCCGCAGACCATGCCTAGCTGGGTGATTTTAATCCATGGCCAGGCCCGTTTTTGTGGACGGGCTGGGCTGGTCTGGTCCAGGCTCGTCACGGCCTAGCATTTTTTGGGTCGGGTCGGGCTGGCTTGGCCCGTTTTACATGTCTACAGGCCAAGATCTTGCTGTTACACTACTTTGACGAACCCTCGTCAAAACCTTGCAAAAACCGCAAATTCCTCTTCTCACAACCGGAGAAGAGAAGACTCAATAAATGTAAAAATACAAACCTACTTTTTACTTCTCCAAAATACTTAGCAAGGTTTGATGGTTAAAAATGAAGCTTCTCGCTCAAGTGATGGAGAAATCCAATTGATGATGTGCTTGAAGCTCAATTCAATAGATGTGAATGGAATGCTAGTTTTTCGACATAAAAAACTCACATAATGGTTTCTTAATAAAGCTTTAGGATATATCTATGTTTAGAACTTAATAGGAGGTCTTATTTATAGAGAAAGTCAGGTAAAAGATTGTGCCCAACGTCTCTCTAACGTTCACTAATGGCTACTGGTTCTATATGTCAAAATCAAATGGTTGACTGAAATCTGCTACAATCAAGTACTTGGGTAGACCGAAACATTTTCGGTATGTCGAAAATTCTTGATTCGGTATGTCAACAATTTTCGGTGTGCTATTCTAGGTTTCTATTCTGATTTTTCTAATCTACACATATTTTGGTATATCGAGGAAATTTGGTATAACGAAACTGTCCTGTTAGCCCTATAATGAATGTTTTCAATGAATGAAAGGTTTTAAGACTAAAACAATTTTCCTATGTGTAGATTCTTGCAAAATCTAAAGATCCCTGAATCAATTCCAAGTGCTCCATAAATTTTTGGCAACCCTTCTAATATATGTTTGCTATACCAACATCGTGATCGATGTCATGAGATTCAAACTCTCAATCTCTAGCATAATCACAAAAAGGGAAAAGATTTGCAAATAGTAGCATAAGAATAAAATGATGGTGGCAAAAAGTTGGGACTTTAGAGGTGAGATAATTAGGGAGGTGCAGGTGCAACTGCTAGTTCTGAAGGTTCTCGCAAAAGTGGTGGTCTCGTTGCACGATGACGTAGGCAATGTTTGTTACTTACAGCTCCTAGCTCCTAAAAGATATTGTAGATGTTTTCTTCAAGATCTCTGGATTTCGCAACTCCAAGCAAGAACAGCTTCTTAGAAGAGTGACATCTGGATTTCACAACTCCAAGCAAGAACAGCTTCTTAGAAGAGTGACATCCAGTAACTTCTATTTTTTTTCACATTTGAACAGTAATTGCAACTCCAAAATGCCAAAGAGCGCTTTGCATGGTGGCTATTTATCTGAAGAGTCACGCCTTGAAGTCCATGTAGGAGTAGAGAACTGTAGAAGTCCATAAACAAACGTTCCCGTAGTGGCAGTGTTTGTTAGGGTTTGGAAGAGGTTTTGTAAAGAAAAAGGGAAAATGTGGAAGAAATAAACGAGAATAAGTGTTAAAACGTTGTAGTATTTTTATTCAAAATTTATTATATGTTGTATTTGGTATATTAGAATGAAAATAGATAAGAATGGAATGAACTTTGGAATGGAATAGGTTTATTTCATTCATATGTTTGGTATGTAATGAAATTACAGAATGGAATTGACAGACAATTCCTTTCCAATGTTTAGTATATAAAAATAGAATCGAAATAGAAATACAAAATTTGAAAAATTAACAACTACATATTAACAAAAATATCCTGTTAATTTTGAAAAAAATTAAAACAATTTTTTCCCATACACACTACAATATACACATACACATAAAAATATTAATACAGATAATGTTTTCTAAATAAGCATTAACACAAATAGTCCTTTCTAAATTAGCATTAACAAAATATTCTTAGTAGAATAAAAATTCTTTGTAGGAAAAGAAGATAATAAAAAATATCAATATTCTTTGTAAAAAAAATACATACACAGAAAAAATAGAAAAAGAAGACGAAAAAACAAAAAAAATACAGAAAGGAATGGTTGTAGAGGAGAGAAGGTCGAAGAGGAGGAGGGAGGACCTCGGAGGAGGAGAAGGCTGACAGATGTCGGGAACACACTACGGAGGAGGAGAGATGGCCTTGAAGAAGGAGGAACAACTGCAGAGACCAATGGAGGGTCGCGAAAGAGGAGGAGGAGGACGCTAACAGACATCAGGAAGGAGCCGCAGAGGAGGAGAGAGGGCCATGGAGGAGGAGGAGGCTAACAAACATCAGGAATGAGCTACAGCGGAGGAGAGACGATCGTAGATAGGGAGGAACAACAGTAAAAGAGGAGGGAGGACTGTAGAGAAGGAGGAGGCTATCAAACATTGGGAAAGGACCACAAAGATGAAGGGAGGGCCACAGAGGAGGAGGAGGCTGGTAGACGTCAAGAAGGACTCACAAAGGAGGAGGGAGGGCTCTAGATGAGGAAAAGGCCAACAAATGTCAGGAGGGAACAGTAGAAGAGGAGGAATGGTTATCAAGTAGGAAAGCAAGCCACAGAAGACGAGAAAGAGCCATGGATGAGAAGGAGGCTGACAGACGTCAGGAAAGGGACGTGAAAAGAGTTGAGGAGGAGGCGTCGAGGGAAGAGAGTCAAGGATAAGGTCGACAAACACGGGAAGGAGTGTAGACGAAGGCACACGACGTTTTTAAGATGATTTCTAATAGAATGAGAATCAAATTCCTTACCTCTTAAGAAATAATGAAATTTTAATGTTCAATGTAAATAATGAAATTTCAATGTTCAATGAAAATTTTGTTCTTCCAAAGATTTTTTTGTATTAAATATCGGAGTGAAATTCTCTCACTCCGTTGTAGTCCATTTTAGTCTCCATTTCAACGTACCAAATGCTACGTTAGGCTTACAAGAGTTTAGAAAGTGTTTAAACTTTCAACTCCATTAGATTCCTCTTACCTTTCATAACTCCACCTCCTTAAAATGAATCAAAACATGACTTAACGAGTGTTTAAACTTTCAACTCCATTAGATTCCTCTTAACTTTCACCAACTCCACCTCCTTAAAATGAATCAAAACATGACTTAACGAGAGTTCTTTCTAACTCCTCCTAATTTTTTTTCAATTGCTTTAAATCAAATAGATTCTTGACAGAAGTATCACAGCAGCGGATGGTGGCAGTTTAGGATAACAAAATGTATGATTTTAGAGTTAAAAGTAATATATTGAAAATCATCGTAGTATAAGATACCATCATGACATTTATTCTAAAAAAACAGGTTCAAACGAAAAAAGGGCCTGTCAATCCTTTTCCAGGTGTTATGAAAGACGAGAGAAAAGCAGTAGACTTGAGGAGGAAAGAACTTTGATTTGGGGACGAGGAACGGAAGATTTTTGGATCAAAACATGTACGTTTGTTGATTCTTGTTACACATGTGGATAATGATCACGAGTTTACAGTGAGTTTTGCGTTGAAATCGTGATAAATTTTCTGAAACAGTTTAAATAGTAGGAAGAACAGATTACTACCTACTTGTGTTTATACGACAACCATTGCATGGTCTTCCATCTCCGGATAATACCCAAGTCCCAAAATCTTCTCTTTCGCAAACCCAAATGGACCACTTCCATTTCCAATGCGTTCACCAACATCATCCACTCCAGTGCCCCCCACCAGCTCGACGAAATGCCCAACACACGGCAATGGAGACGCAACAGAGGTACCTACCTGTTCATGCTCAAATCCTGTTCGGCTCACCAGAACACAGTGGACTCTGTTCTTTGCCATGCCATGAAATCGGGTTTCCAAGACGATGTTGTTGTGACAACGGCATTCATCATTTCTTTCTTCCGATGTGGTTATGTCAATGGTGCTCAGGTCTTGTTTGATGGAATGCTTGACCGAGATGTTGTTGCATGGAATGCAATGTTGTCCAGTCTGGAAAGGAATGGATGTTTGGATAAGGGGTTGTCACTTTTCCGAAGGATGATTTTGTCGGGTACAACACCCAATTCAAGGACATTGTCTATTTTGCTTCAGCTAGGCTCTGAATTTGACAGAAGTTGGCTTGGTCGGTGTGTGCATGCTTTTGCATGTCGGCGTGTTGGTATGGGAGATGTTTTTTTGCAAAATTCACTTCTTGTTTACTATAATCAGTGTGGTGATGTTGGGATTGCTGAGAGGACTTTTGATATAATGCAAGATAGAAATATTGTTTCCTGGAATGCAATGATAGCTGGGTATGTTGTCAACGGGCATGCTTCTAAGGCTTTGGAGGTGTATGACACTCTGAGGAATGGAGGAGTAATTCTGGATGTTGTCACCTTGGAAACAGCATTACAAGCTTGTGCTAAGATTGGAAGTGATGCCATCATGGATGGAGAGGCGATACATGCTCTTCTTCTACGCTTAGGATTTCTCTCGAGTGTTTATGCAGCGAACACACTACTTCACATGTATTGTAAATGTAGGGAAATGGGACCTGCTCAGTGCCTATTTAATGTGATGGTTGTGAGAAATGTTGTCTCTTGGAATATTCTCATTGATGGGTATTTGAGAGCCAACTGTTTCACAGAGGCTCTTTTGCTTTTTAAATGCATGCATTCTGCAGATGTGGAATTGAGTTCTGAGTTGATGGTGACAGTCTTGCAGACAATAAAGCTATCAGGAGAATGCCTGCGTCTGATTATGTGCATACATTGTCTTGTTGTAACATTGGGTTATGACTTCGATGAATTTGTCAATAGCTCCCTTATATCAGCCTATGGTGAGTTTGGGGAGGTTGCAGTTGCTAGGAAGTGTTTTGACAATTTAGTAGAGAAAGAATGTGATTCCAGGGTGTGCTGGAATGTGATGCTATCGGTTTATGTGCATAATGGATATTCATCAGAAGCACTACAACTTCTGCACTACATCCAGGAAAATGGCTGCTCAGTGGATTCTATCATGCTTGTAAATGCTTTATCAATTTGTAAACGACTCTTGGATTTGAGGTCTGGGAAGGTTGTTCATGGAATTATTATCCGAAGTCAATTTGAATCAAATGTCTCTGTCACCACATCATTGTTAGAATTCTACTCTAGATGTGGATATCTCAACGAAGCTTGCTGGTTGTTCTCAAAGATGCCTTCTAGGAACACAATTACATGGAACACAATGATATTTTCCTGCCTACAAAATGGATTTTCAAGGGTGTCTTTGAACCTTTTCCATTTTATGCGGTCACAACATGATATTGTCATGGATGCAATCACCATAGTGGGAGTTATAGAAGCTATTGCACAAAGAGAATATGAAAGTGAAGGGAACTACATTTATGAATATGTGATAAAAGAAGGCTTCGGTAATGATCAATTTGTTGCTAATTCTTTGATAGCAATGTTTGTTAGGTTTCATGATTTTGGCAAGGCAAGTATGGTTTTTGATGCAGTTGGCAAACGTGAGGCAGTAACATGGAACACCATGATTGCCGCATGCTCTCATCATGGTTCCGCAGACAAGGCTATCTCAGTTTTTCATTTGATGAAGCTAAACAATGTTTTGCCCGATGCAGTTACTTTTGTTTCAATTCTCGCCAGCTGTACACATTTGGCTTCCATTGGCTGTGCTATGTGGGTTCATGCAATTATTTGCAAGGTTGGGTATGACTCTGATGTATTTTTAGGAACCACTCTAATAGATACTTACGCAAAATGTGGGGGAATTTGCATGGCAAGGTTAATTTTTGATAGGATGGACTCTAAGACAACAGTTTCATGGAACTCCATGATCCATGGTTATGCAATGCATGGGGAAATGGATGAGGTCGATAAGCTTTTCCTTGGAATGCAACAGTCAAATTGTTGTCCAAGTTTAATTACTTTTCTTATATTAATATCAGCTTGCAGTCACTCTGGGAATGTACAAAAGGGACTGCACTATTTTGGACTGATGACGTGTGTATACCATTTGTCCCCTAGAACTGAACATTATTCCTGCTTTGCTGATCTCCTTAGCCGCAGAGGGTTAGTCAGAGAAGCATACGAGTTTCTTCAAAATCTCCCTGTGAATCCTGGTAGAAGTGCTTGGGGTTCACTGCTTGGCGCTTGCCGTGTCCAACAGAACATGGAAATTGGATCTTTGACGGCAAAAAATTTGTTCGGATCATTTCAATTAGATTTTGAATATTATGTATTACTTTCCAATATGCTTTCAGAGGCCAGACATTGGAATGATGCATGCACAATTAGAGCAAAACTGCAAGAAATGGGGTACATGAAAGTTCAAGGGCAGAGTAAGATTGTCAATTGACAGTTTCTTCTGAAGGCATGGGACTGATTCTCAATATTTTTGTTAGCAACATCCTTAATATATATCTTCCTGCAAAATGATAAAGATGTCATCAGGCAAGGATAGCCATTGCAGTTTTGTCATGCTTGTTGCTTGGTTAAATTTTTTTTCCAATGATTTTCATGGAGGGCAGCTGTGATTTAGATGTCTATTAAAACACTTTAAATGCAACTTTTGCAGGACTGTCTTTGATGATCGAAATGTGCAACATCAAACAATTTTGAACGAGATGTGGAAGCAGTTCAAATCATGGTTAGAGTTTACAATTATTTTCTACAAGCTGTGCTTGTGTGTGTATTCATGCTTGTGTCATTCTAAACTTTGTTGGAACATGGCCGTGAAATGCATTGAGAAGAAGCAAATCGCATTCAACTGTATCCACAAGGAGCAACAAACACCGAAAGATTCCGTCAAATAATAAAACTTTCTCCAACCGCAAATGAAACCACCTGCAAACATTAGCAACAGGGAGCAAGGAGGACAGAGTCCTCTCCTGCAACAGTGCGACCCACAGAGTTAGCAAAGGACGGCAGAAAAGTAAAAACACTGAGCACCACCGTGGCACCATACTGCTCCAGTAAAAGAGAGAGAGCCGAGAAGAATCAAGAGAAAAAGAGAGTTAAAAGACAAGGTGTGCATGTCAGTGAGCCGGAAGAGGACGGGAGCATCGGCGTCAGCAGTCCGTGGATTGTGGAGAGGCAATAATGCCAATGCGGGTACGTGTACTTTGTGCGGATCAACACGTGTCGACTGGTCAGTGGCTTCCACGTCCCATTGGCTGGCCGTCCTTTTTTGCTTCCTGTTCCGCCATATCCCATTTGACAGTTCACCACTTCACCGTCTGCACTGTGCAGTGGAAAACATTAAATCTTTCTCTCCTATTTTTTTTTTCTTTTCTTTTTATTATAAAAAAAGAGGGATAGTCGGATAGATGTATTTAAGTTTACAAGAAAAGTAAGAATGGGAACACGTCAAAGTGCAAAGTAGGATTTGCATGATGTGATGATGTTGCAGTAATTATAACAATGTAGGACTGATCATTAAATAGTGCGAGATCGATTTTCACATGATGCAAGAAGGCAAGGATAATTGTCGAATGATACGAAAAAAACAAAGAGAATGTCGTAGGACTAGTAGTTGGGATCTGAGTTCGAATCCACGTAGATGAGTGCATGACAAAATCCTTTCTAGGATCAAATCTAGCTAAATGCTGTTGTGTGGGCTGCTTTTGCCTGAAGAGCCTCTTTTATCTTTTCCTGTTTTCCCCACAAATAACTGAAATTTAGAGTTTTCCTTGTCTACATGGAACTGCTGCATCTTATAACCTCCACTGATTAAATCTTCTCTTTGATCACCATTAATCTATTTAACCTCGTTCCCAACTCTTGGGTTTTTATTGTTATATGTCTATTCTGGAACATCTGGTTAAATCGAACCAAGGTGGTTTTTACTGATGCTGACTTTTTCCCATGCTTCGGCCCTCTGATGGACAGAATTCCCTAGGAACAAGATAGGTGAAGGTTCCGCCACCTAAATCGACTTGAAAGAATTAAAACTCTTCAGGGAAGCAGCCGCCAACATAACACCCGTGCTGGACCTCAACGCCACCTCCAACACCTCAGCTGCCGCACCGCCTGTGGTCTCTGCTCCTCCCTCCCTTACGCCTCAGGCACCTGCTTGCGGGAATGCGACGGCTTTTGATCGGGAGGAGCCCCCTTATTATCGACGACCTCTTGAACGGCATTGAGGATTAGCTGTGCTGTGTTTTGGCCGTTTCTCATGGTTTTACTCGTCGCTTTGTTTTGACTTCTGATGGTGTTGTTTTGGGACGACCTTCGTTGTTTGTGGTTGGCCTGTTGTTTGTTTTGGTAGCTTGTTTTTGGAGACTGTTGTCTGCTGCTGTTCTTTGTCTTGTGCCGTGCCAGATGGACATTTTGATGGTCTCTAGCAGATTGTAGCGCTTATCTTCCTGAAACCTTAACCAGCTACTGGTATAGTTTCGGCTTTTATGTGACTTTATGTACATGGTACTCCCAGTTGCTTCGTAATTTTAGGACCAATTGTTTATTTGAATGGTTGGAACATGTTCCGTCCGGTTGTTATCTGGATCTTACGGTAGCATAAAAAATTCTAAGATTTTCAGAAATAAGGTCTATTTCAAACTATCTCATTAATGATTTCTTAGACAGATAATCTAAAAGTCGATGGCTATTTCTGAAGTCATACAACACATGCAACATGGATGGAACTGAGTTCAAGTTAATCAAGTTATTCAAGTTATTGCTACTTTCATTGACATTTCCGAGGACTTCATCTTCGTCCCAAATGAATCCAATTTTGTTGCCGAAACAGTATATGATCCTTTGAATCCTACATCTAATTCAGGCAATTGAGGAAATATATGTTAGTTATCAGTGTAATTTTTGACAATATTGGCCTTTGGACTATGTTTGAAACTACTTATTTGAGATAATTTCAGTGTTACGCCTTTTCAATCTCTTATCCTTGGGATTCATTTTTGGTGGAATCCAATCTAAACATTATTATTTTAGTTGTCATTTAGTGGTGGTATTAGTCAAGTGATATTAATATTATTTTCTTATCATTTGTGCAAAAAAAAAAAAAA
>JAMKQA010090395.1:0-11055 GCA_024699735.1 Posidonia australis
GAAAATGAATTCAAAAAGGATTTTGAAAGTGGTTTTTGGTGAATTTCCACGTGTTTTGAGAAATGGGAAAGTTGTGGCTTTTGAAAAAGCCTGGCTTGGGATTGAGGTCCCAAGTGGTGATTTTTGTAAAGAAATGGATTTGGCTTTTTTGGGAATGAATCCCAAGTGTGGTTTAATAAGGATGTGATTTTCTAAGATTAAAACTAAGTTTTCCTATAATGAGAAACGAGTTTTCTTTGGTTTTATTGTGGTTGGGTGTTATGGGGGCGCATACTGGGTGACTTAGATGTCACTCACACGTGCTGTGTGTGTTTCAGGTGCGGACCGCGTGCAACCAGTTTCCGGTGCAGGAATCGGAGTTTCTAGCCGCGCATCGAGATCCTAGAGGTGAGCCTTGGTTACAGTCATTTTGTTCTGTAATTTGTGTAATTAGGCTTGTGATGCTATTGTTTGGTTGCATGCCCGGGTTCGGGGCGTTACAGCGCGGCACCAGCCTTCACGCACACTCGCGCGACTCCTCCTCAGCCTCCACACTCCCCCTCGCCCTCTCTCTGGTTTCTCTGCTCCTCCCCCATGTCACGCACCTCCCTTAAAAGCCACTGTCAAGCCTGCCATCCCGGAATCCTGCCGGCATCCACCAGCTAGGCGTGGCTCTAGACGAAGGGGACGGAACGAGCAGCCTTCCTCCCCGCTAGGGTTCACGAGATGGGGAGAAGAAGATGCGGGTCACGAGGAAAAACGGGTGGCTCTTTGACCAGGTCCAAGCCCAAGCCCAAGTAAGCATCACACCCGAACACGGGTCCCAATGCAGAACAGACCCACTTAGCCAAAGATAACACACCACAGGGGAGAAACCAAGGACACAAAACACAGGGAGAGCCCACAGCCAACAAATACAATCTGGATTTACCATTAATAAACCACACACCAATAATTACAAGAAATTCCATGGTTTATACTAAATGGAAAAACCAGACACAGATGTTACACTAGGTTAGTGGCCCAAGGTTATAACCAAGATGAAAGAATTGATTTTAATGAGACATATGCCCTTGTTGCTTGGTTGGAATCAATTAAAATACTCTTAGCATATGCTAACTATATGGATTTTTGAGCTCTTCCAAATGGAAGTTAAAAGTGCATTCTTAAATGGGATTATTGAGGAAGAAGTATATGTTAAGCAACCCCTAGGTTTTGAAAGTGAAATACATTTGGATCATGTCATTAGGTTTAAAAAAACATTATATGGATTAAAACAAACACTTAGGGCATGATATGATAGGTTAAAGAAGTTTTTAATTGAAAATGGATTTACTATTGGTATAGTTGACTATACATTATTTGTAAAGAAAATGAACAAAGATATACTCGTAGTTCAAATATATGTTGATGACATTGTTTTTGGATCCACAAATGAAAATCTATGGCAAGAATTTGCAATGAGTATGTAAAAATAATTTGGGATGAGTATGATAGCAGAATTAAGAGAAACTTAGGAATTTACAAAAGAATCCCTTAGAGAATGGGATGAGTATGAGAAAATTCAAAAACGTCAAGAACTCTAATGAGTGTCACATACTTTTAAATGAGAATTTACATTGAACATCTTTACAAAACCATTAGATGAACAACAATTTGTTAATATCAAGAGAAACTTAGGAATTTGCACGTTGGATGATATAAATTGAAAATTTATCTACTTTAGTATTCTGAAATATTTTGGTCTATCGAATTATCTAATAGGGTAATTTCCCTATAGACTTTTCAGTCAACCAAACTCATTTCGGTCGACCGAATTGATTCTTAGACAGATGCTCTATCCTCTCTATTCGGTCTACCATTATATATCTGGACAATAGAATGTGTTCTCAATTTAAAGCATTGAAACAAGGAAAATGGCATACCAAAAAAGTTTCGATATACCGATTTACTCGAATAAAGCCTTATAAACCATTTATGCCTTAAGTTTTTAAAGGGGTAAAAACCTCAACTCTCTCACATACCTTAACTCGCTCGTCCCCCTCATCACTCCTATGGCAAAATCCTTTGATCTCCTTGCCATTTCCGACCTGAAGCTCTCATTTCTCCCTCCACTCGTCGACTCGAAGGAAGCTCCAGCCTCTTCTCCACCACCTCCCTTGAAAACATCGCAAACAATGTTGCCCAAGAAAATGCAAGTTACACAAGGGATGAGAAAGGAAGCTCCAACCTCTTCATCCCCTGACGAGCTTTCTTATGGACAAAAATGGTTCTACTTCATTGATGAAGCTGCTGTGAAGACTCACATGGAGAGGTTTGCTAATCGGGAAGTTCTAATCCAAAGAAGGGTAATTTTTCATCACATGAGTACTCTTGTTCCTCTTTTTCAAGCTCAAATGCTTGTTTCATTTCTCTCTTCAATTATCAACAATAGATATTACCCACACTTAGTATCACATTTTTATGAAAACCTAGGAATCTCTGAATTTGTATGTGAGTCATTTGTGTTAGGCACTACCATACCATTTGATGAAACCCTCCTAAGACAAGTGTTAAAAAATTCCATGCACTGGTTTAGATATCACATTGTCATTTGACGAATTAGGTTGGTCTTATCAAGAGGTGAACAAGGCCATTTTCACAAATAAAAGGGTCTCTTTTAAACCAAACAAAATAAATTAGTTAATCAAACCAACTAATATCATAACTTACATTGTGGCGCCCATTTTCATTCAGAAGAAAGGCCACAATGATGAGTTTAGTGAGTTATTTTGCAAAGCAAATAATGATTTTAGTGAGTTATTTTGTAAAGCCATTTATGCCATAAACTAAGAAAATCCCAGTAAATTAGTCTCATGTCATGATTCATTATATGGAACATGTTATGACCAAATTATTTTATGGTCTATCACTTACTAGTTTGTTTGGGCATTTTAATGTCCCACTTACTATTGAACCCTCACTTACCATCAAATCCAAAGACCTAGATCTTGTGGCTGTTGAAAAAATAGAACAAGCTTTGGAATGGGCTAAAGCCCTCAAGAACATAAAGTCCTCCAAAAGCATCATCCTCTGGTGTACTAGTGGAAGAACAGAATGAGGAGAGCTTTGAAGATGAAGAAAACCAACATAATACGGAGTAGATTGAAAATATTTGGACTCAAATCTCTGATATTCAGTTACAACAAGAACAATTGTATAATCAATTATGTGATTAGAGAACTGAGTTTACTGAAAACTTAAACTCGTTCTCCACTAGATTTGACTCCTTCGTGGCACATTCTGATCAAAAAATCACTTAATTGGGTGAAAAGATGGATTTCTATCATTTAGAAATCATGAAACATCTCCAAGGATATCCACTGCCTCCACCTCCATCTCAAGACTAGGATAGGATAGATGTGAGATTATGTTCATTGATTGTAAAATTTTGTTAGCTATAAAGCTTAAGTCTATGGTGTATGCTCCTTGAAGTTTATGCTATAAAAATATGTTTGCTTTGCCTACTCTAACTAAAGCTTGAATGGTTGCTCTAAATTTCCAAAATCTCAAATATTTATGCATGATTTTATATGGAGGCTAAGTCTCAAACATTCATGTTTTATCTTATACATTTATGAACTACTCATACATATTTGCTCTTTTTTTTTGCTCACTCTCCATATATGTGGACAAGTTACTACAATCTTAGTTGAATTTCAAAAGGAGATTTGCATGATTTGATGAATAAAATTATATGGTCTGACATCTCTCAATTTATTCACAAAATTCACTTAAGATCATCTTAAGAAATTCCTCCTGAAATTATGCTTAAAAACTTTTGTTGAGGTTATGAGAGTAGTGAATATTGTGTTGTGAGGTAATAGGGTATTTGGATATTCATTTACATATATATCCATTTACCTCTATCCTATATATGTATCTTGTTGACCTAATATCAATACACACAACTCTTTTCTCTCATTTCTATATGGTACCAGAGCAAAGCTTGAAACCCTAGCCACCACCAACCTTCTCCTCCATCTCCGGCGTCGGCAACACCATCTTCGGCGACCTCTGACGCTAACGGAAGCAGCCCATCCCCCTCTTGTCGCCATCGCCAACCTCCATGGTCCCCAGCCTAGGCGCCGATAGGCCATCCATGCAAGGTTTTGGTAGCTGCAAGGGCCCTCTTAGGCCTCCTCCATTGTCGTTCAGCCACCTGCTGGCCTCCTCCAGCCACGTCCTTGTCCTCAGACCTCTAGCCTGCCACTCCCTCTACTGTAAGGGCTCTGTTCATTGTCGATAGGCCCTTTCTAGGCTTGTCTAGCTAATCTAAGGGGCTCTCTGTAACGACTCCCAAGTCGTTACCACTAAACCTAGCTACAAATTTTCATTTAATTATTTGTTTTGTCTTTATTATCAATCAACAATTACACTAATAATGTAGCTACGGCTAAGTACTCTCAATAGTAAAATAATACCACTAAACAACAGAAAATAAAACTAAACTAACATTCACTTAGATCCCTGGTGTGTGGCGGCGTGACTTCTCATATATGTACTAGCAACCAACAGCTATTATCCTGTACCTGCCAAAACACACAAAACAAAGCACACGTGAGTGACCACTCAACGGTCACCTAGTACACAACCCACCTACAACTTGACAACCTATGCTGAGGGCAACTAAGCATAGCCATCACACCCAAATATCGCCAAACCAAGAGGACAATCTACCGACGCCTAACACACAAGTACTGGCATCCCTCTCGGATGCTGCAACACCAAACTAGGCAGTCTACCATTGCTTGTCAGGCCACAAAATCACAAAACCATGTCTTTAAAACCATTATTTTCTTTTTATTTCAAAACCATGTGCATGCTCTGTCAAAATCTTTTATGCACGCTTGATATGGCCACTCTTGCCAAGTTAAGCCCAAAAGCCACACCAAAGCACAACTATAGAGCATATTCTCTATACAACATGGTCCCCTCTGGACCTAAGCACAAAACCATGCCACGAAGTCTCTGCTCCTAAAACACGGAGCCATCGCTCCCAAAACACTGTGCCTCAAAAGGCGCCAAAACCACAACCTCCTAAAGGCTTAGAGCCTGATTTCCTGAACCAGAACTTCGTACAAAACACAAGCACAAATAGTGTATCGAACTACCCAGCGCTAAGTAGACAACACTAGCCACAAGCAGTCTACCGAGGAGCGACCACAGCGTCTGCATTGCCACAGTGAAGCCACCCTGTACAGGAGCGATCACCATCCCGTGATTCTTCAACTTGGAGGACCCTCAACAAAGCCAACCCCTTCTGGGAAGGCAGTCCTATCTCTTAGGATGCTACTAGCTACGAAGCTCACGTCCCACCCGTACTGGCCACCACAGGATATGCCTCTCCACGGTGCCCTCCACATGGTGCTCAAGAAGGAGTCTCATACCTCCACACGTGACAACACCCAAGCCTCAGTGCTCACAGCGACAGTAGGAGTATCATACCTCCCCGTCATGCCACGAAACACCACAACCCTAGTCTCGAAACGACAGTCAATGAGTGTCATACCTGTACTTTTGTCTTCAAGACCCGACGAGCCTTAGCATCAGGTATCTCAGCCCCCCACGCTAACAGAAAGCACTGGAAAACTCTTTCCAAAATCATTTTCAAATCTGTACTTTTGTCTTTCCAAAACTCTCTTTTTGGAAAACTTTTTCAAAAACCATTAAATATCCTTTAAAACTCAAGAAACACTATGCCCAGCAACGACACGAAAACCAAAGGTCGAGAAATCACAAACAAAACATAGCCTTAACAGCTCTCCTGTCAGGTCCAAGCAAAAGCACCTTGGGAGTGTCTGTGTTCATAAGCGCTACGCTCAACCCACGACCACGACCCAAGAAAACACCAACAAAAACGTCCTCTGAGTGTCAAACCCACCCAGAAGACACCACAACAAAGCAAACACAACTAGAACTATATGCTCTAGCACCAAGTGTAAGACACCTATTTGCTCATGTCCCTCGGGAGCACAGTCAGATAGGCTCAAACACCTAGAACAGTGCCATTGAATACTCCATTCAATGCAGTACATACAAAACTACACAAACCCTAGACGAATGCTATCATTATTCCTAAAGTCCAATCTAAACCATCTAGAGAAAGAACTTATTATTTCTAAATCATATCATCTTTTATTCTACTCACACCCTAGGTGGAATCTTGCTAATTCATTTTAGGCAAACCTTAAACCATTCTAATGATTATCCTAATTGTTTACATTCCAAAATTACCTACAAGGTATTGGCTCTAGCTAACAACACCAAATTACTCAAAAATCTGGGACAAAGCCCATGAAAATGGGCTTGGCCAACCCGTACATGTGGGTCGTGCGACTGGCCTGCAGTCCAAGTATTCTGCCAGAAAGCAGACAAACCCTAGGCCAGAGTCCAAGAACCCCTGCCAAACCCGCGCATGTAGGCCGCGCGTTCGGCCCGCACCCCAGGTACTCTGTCAAATTTCAGGCAGAGCTTGAACCAAAACACCAGAGAATTTCTCCCAACTGGAAGCCTTAGGCGGGCCACCCAAACATACACCATAAAATCCTGATAAAATATATGTTGTAGACCCTCGAGTCTACCCCAAAGCCCAATAAACAAAAGTGAAATCCATTCACCACACAAGGAGATACGAATTTCCAAGCACAGAGAGGTCAAAAAGGACCCAAATCCAACAACCACCATAAATTACCATAAATATCACAATAAATCACCATAAATTCTCAAGCCCACTCCAAGTATCCACACACATGCAATCCACACTATCATGCCCCTAAGCATCAAATTGGAAATTAAAAGGAAGCCTAAGGGGTGCGTACCTCCACAAAAGACGCGACGGCGACAAATGGCAGTGCACCTCCCTCCTCTCTGGCCACGAGCAGCTCCTCTCCTCCTCCTCCTCGCGACGGTGGTGTGGCGGCGACAGGCTCAATGGCGATGGCACAACGGGTCCAAGCGTTCTCTCTCTCTCTCATTTCTCTAATCTCCCTCCCTCATCTGTCCCCCTCTCAAATCTCTCCCTCATCTCCCTCTCTTGTGTCCCCCCCACCCCCAATCTCCCTCTCTCAAATGTAGACAAGAAGAAGTGGAGTGATGAAGAAGGAGAAGAGGAGGATGGCACGGGTGGGGGGAATGACGCAAGTGGAAGGAGAGAGAAAAAGAGAGAAAAGGAAAAAAGAAAAGAAAAAAAAGGAAAGAAGGAAAAGAAAGAAATAGAGAAAGAAAGCCACGACACGCGACCTTCCACATCCAAGTGACTCGTGCAAATCGAGATCCGCCAGCAGAGCACAATGTGAACTCTCAAAACTCCCACGAGGGTCGGCACAACACACAACCACACAACACTAACAGGCCAAAAATCCACAATCCATGTGTAAAACACTAATGAGAATATGTTCCACATTAGGCACTAGGGCTCTAATGCCCAACACACTTGAATTTTACCTTAATTATCTGGCTAAAGCACCACTTCTAAAACTAGGTCGTTAACCGCTTTTCTATCACCGACGGCCTTTGCCACCATCTCCTGTGCATATCTATATGTGATTGGTGTGTAAAAAAGTTTTTCTACTACCACTAGGATTGATCTGATGGCTACTACTATGGTACGACTCATAAAAAGAGAAGTATCTCCTTCTTCCGGCTACTAGTGAAGGTGGTGCTCGCTATCCATCTGTTTTTCATTTGTTAGGCTTCTGGTGTGTATTTTTGCCCCTAGATAATATCAATTCAGATCTGACTTCTGTTATTCAACATGGCCTCCAGGGAATCTCTTGTCAAGAACTTAAGTGGCACCTCAGAGAAACTTAATGGGAAAAACTATTTGTTATAGGCACAGAGTTTTGAGACATTCTTGGTTGCTCATCGCAAGCTTTGGCATTTGACTCAGCCTCCACTTGATGCAAAGGATAATACATATGACGACTAGTTTGCAGATGACGCAACTATTGTCTCCTGGTTGGTGAATAACATGGAACCTATAATTGCTCACAGTGTTATGATTCTTTGACCTGCCAAGAAGTTCTGGGATACCCTAAAGCAGATGTATGGATATGAGAAGAGCATCTCTCTGGTTTTTGAGATCTACAAGCAAATTTTCACTCTAAAAATGGGGGACAGTTCAGTATAGGATCACTTTGCTTCACTTCGGGCTTTACTGGATGAGCTTGATCTGTATCAGCCTCTTACATTTGATATTACTACGATGCGTCGTTATCGTGAGGAGCTCTCTGTTGCAGCTTATCTTTTTGGATTAACTTCGGATCTCTCGTCTCAGATTCGGGACTAGATTCTTGGTGCAGATTCTACTCCTAGCCTTGAGAGCACATTTGCTGGGGTTTTTGTGTTTCTACCGGTGTATTTACA
This sequence comes from Posidonia australis, assembly GCA_024699735.1. NCBI lineage: Eukaryota > Viridiplantae > Streptophyta > Magnoliopsida > Alismatales > Posidoniaceae > Posidonia > Posidonia australis. The sequence goes on from JAMKQA010090395.1 coordinate 8,386, forward strand.
TCCACTAATCATTCTGTCATGGCTACTACTCGTAGTCATGGTCGCAATTCTACCCGAGGAGGAGGTCGTGGATGAGTTGATGGTAGAGGTCATACTTCGTGTGAGCACTGTGGTCGCACAAACAATAGATCAGATCATTGCTAAGAAAAGTTTGGAAAACTAGATTAGGCACAGGTCTCTACAAAGGTACAACATACATCTATAGCTACTTCTACTACTAGTGCGCCATTAATGACACTTTTTCAGGAGTATGCTCAGTTCCTTTAGTTTCGAGAGACTCAGTCTTCCCCTACCATAGCATCACATGCCACTAATTCCACCTCAAGTATCTTGGATTTATTAGCCTCTAAGGACAGTTCTTGGATCATTGATTAAGAAGCATCCTCTCACATGACAAGTAGTCATAACCTTTACTCTTGTATATCCCAGTTACCAGATATTAGATTTGTTTCTATTGTAGATGGCCGAACTTGTTGTGTTACTAGATAATGCACTATTCGTGCTACGTCTTAGTTAACTTTAGACAAAGTTCTTTATGTACCTGAATTTCCAATTAACCTTTTATCAATCAATTCCATTACCAAATATCTTAATTGCTTTGTAACATTCTTCCCCTTTCACTATATCTTTCAAGACCTACAGATGGGGAAGAGGATTGGTTTGGAGTATGAGAAAGGACAAGGAGTCTACCTGCTTGTAAAAGATGAGATACCTTGGGGTCTTGTATCATTAGCATTTACAGCAGAACCATCCATCATATAGCATCGTCGCTTGGGGCATCCATCTCATCAAAAACTACAACAGGCTCTTCCTTGATTATCTGTTTCTTCTTTTCAGTATGAGTCTTGTGAGTTAGGTAAGCACCATTGTGCTACCTTTCGTAGTCTTCGTTTGGTTCGAAGTAAGATTCCTTTTGATTTGATTCATTGTGATGTATGGGATCCTATCAGAACATCTTCTGTGTTTGGTTATAGGTATTATATTGTCTTTATTGATAATTTTTCACATGTGTCTTGGGTGTATTTGGTGAAAGATAGAGTCAGTGTTCTTGATATTGTCAAAAACATTTTTATGGAAATAATGAATCAATATTCTATTTGTCCAAAAAAAATTCGTATTGACAATACTTTGGAATTTACTCGAGCTAATCTTCATCACTATTGTGAGTCTCTCAGTGTTGTACAACAAACCTCTTGTCCACATACATCTCAACAAAATTGTGTGACTGAATGCAAACATCACCATATACTTAATGTTGCTTGGTCACTCATGCTTGAGATACACTGTAACGACCCAGGTTTTAGGAGTGGTGCTTGACCAGATAATTAAGGTGAATTCAGGCGTGTTAGGCTTTGAGGGTCCCAATGCCTAACGTAGGACACATTCTCAGTGGTGTCTGACGCTTGGATTGTGGGTTTCTGGCCTTTTGGCGTGGTGTGGTTCGGGTGCTGTGTTGGTCCTTTTAGGAGTTTTGTGGTTTCTCTTGGGCCTTGGAGGTTTGGTGGCGGGTCCCTGGTGGCACGAGTCACGTGGACGTGGAAGGTCGCCTGGTTTGGTTTCATGCTTGTGGCTTCCTTTCTTTCCTTCCCTTCTTTCTCTTTCCTTTCCTTTCTTTCTTTCTTTCCCTTCTCGGGCCCCACCCCCACCCCTTCTTCTTCATCCTCTTCTCCTCTCGCGCGTGGGAGAGGGACAGAAGAGAGAAAGGGGAGACAAGAGGGAGAGAGGGATTGTGAGAGAGAGAGGGAGATGGTGGGGAGGAGGAGGTTGCAACCGCCGGCGTGCCACCGTCATCGTGTGGAGGAGAGAAGCAGCTCGTGGCTGGAGGAGGAGCGTCGCCGTCCGTCTCGAGTCGTCGCGTCTTCGGTGGAGGTACGCACCCCGTAGATTTTATTTTGATTCCAAATTTGTACCATAGGTGCATGCTAGTGTGCTGGTAATTCTAGTGGTTTTAATAGAATTTATTGTGCATTTGTGGGCCATTTATGGCCGTATTTATGGTTGAGGGGTGAATAGTGTCTCCTTTGTGTTTTTTGTGGTTTTCTCAAGATCCGTTGGATGGATCTCGGTGTTGTTTGTCTGGTTTGGAAGATCTCATTGAGATCTTCATTTTGATATCTTGTTTACGTGGTTTGGACTAGTGGTCTGCAGGATTGGGCTTTGGGTCCCATTTTGGGTTGCCCTGCAGTCGCCTGGTTCGACATGCTGAATTATTTCGGTATGCCGTTTTTATTGTAGATTGTCCCCTCGACCATTGGTTCAGTCGACCAAATTTATTTGGTCTGCCGTTCTAGGAGTCTTGGGTGTTGATAGAATTTCTTGTTCGGTCGACCAAACGTTTTCTGTTTGCTGAATCGGGGATTTTCGGTTTGCCGAATCGGGGGTTTTCGGTTGACCAAGTGGTTTTCGGTATGCCGATCTGGTGCCTTGAGCCCAAATTTGGTCGACCGTCCCATTTCTGTCTGCCAATTCAGGTCCTGATCCTGCATTAAGTTGTCTTATGTTTTGATTAATATATATATGTATGTATGTATATATATATATTGTAACCATGCCGGCGAGGAGATTCCGCAAATGAATGCGAAATCGGTCGGCAAAATCACGTCGAAAAAGCAAAATAAAACGGAGTCGCCACCTAATCTATTATGGAAGACAAGGAAAACCAAAACATGA
>JAMKQA010090396.1:0-10249 GCA_024699735.1 Posidonia australis
TGTAGACCTCCAAGTCTACTTCAAAACCCCTCAAATAAATCACAATTCCATTAAGCATGTTGTTCTAGAGAAAATCTCGAAGTCATGAAGCTCAAAATATATCTACTGTAGCATGCTTCTGCAAATCCCATGAAATTCACATAAAAAGCTCATAAATCATCACAATAGCATCATAAACATGTTATTCTACTAATTCACCTCATTACCACATTTTATCATAATTTTTCATGCATTTTCCATGCTTTTTTCCACACATTTGCCCTACTTTAGCATGCTGAAACTAGAGAACAGAGGAAGAGAAATGTGCGGGACGCGTACCTGGCCAGCTCCCCAGGCGCGCAACCCCCCCTTAGCCGCACGAAGCCACGGAGCACCCGCACGCTCCCGCACGCAGCCTCCTCAGCCGCGCGAACCCGTAGCACCCGCACGGAGCCTCCTCAGCCGCGGGAACCCGGAGGACCCGCACGAAGCCTCCCCAGCCAAGTGAACCCGGAGCACCCGCACGCAGCCTCCTCAGTCGCGCGAACCCGGAGCACCCTCACGCAGCCTCCTCAGCCGCGCAAACCCGGAACACCCGCACTGCCTCCCGCACGCTCCCCTTGCCTCTCCCCCGGCCGAGCACCTCCTTATAAAGCCCTCCCAAAGCGCTGCCTCCCTGGAAAACCCGTTGGCTTCTTCCCCAGCTACGCGTAGCTGAACGGAGGGGACGGATCGACAGCCCCTCCCCTGCTAGCTCACGGGATGGAAGACAAAGGGGCTCACGGGCGTGGGAGAGAAAAGGAAGCTCACGGGCGTGGAAGGAGAATGGGCCAAAAATGCCCCGCACCGCAGGATAAATGGCTTTTGACTGAGTCAAAGCCCAAGCCCAAGCCCAAGTGGGCCCCACAGCAGGACTGACCCACTGGCCACAGAAAACACACTACCGGGGAGAAACCAAGGCATAGAATACAGAGGAGCAACCACAACCAACACACAACTGGATTAACCATTGATAAACCATACACAAATAATCACAAGAAATTCCATAGTTTAAAATTAATGAAGAAAAATCCAAGCACAGATGTTACAGTTAATGAGAGAGAGAGTGAGAGGCAGAGGTGATTGTGTGGCTCAACATTGACGTGGCTAGAGCTTCGAAAGTCGAGGAGGGTTATGTGGTGGTCGTGCATGTTGGTGGTGGGCAGTGGTTAGTTAGAGAGCGAGTTGGGTCGTTAGAGAGCTCATTTCAGGTACACACCTCACATCGTGTTATAGAAAGTATGAAATTGGTAGAAAATGATAGGAATGTATGAAATCTAGGTAGATTTACATTCCAAGAATTTATTGTGAATTTATGATTATTTATGGTGGAATTTATGGTCATTAATGGCGTTGGTAGGTTTTGGGTCGTTTTTGACCCTTATGTCTTCTCGAATTTATTTCTCTTTGCATGATAAATGGACTTTGGTTGTATTTGTGTGGATTTGGTGTAGACTCAAGGGTCTACAATATATGTTTTAATTGAATTTTATGGTGCTTATTTTGGGGTCCGGCGTTAGGTCCCATTTTGGGCGATCTTACCGGTTGGTGTCCAGGGTCGTTTTCTGGTTTCGTAGAAAATTGTATACCAAATCATTTTGGTATGTCATTTTTCTATCAAATTAAGTCCTTTGGTCAAAATTTGGTCAATTGAATCTCCTCAATCTATCGTTTTTGACTATGAGTGTTGACCGCTATGTCATAGTTTGGTCGATCAGATTTATTCGGTCTACCGGACCAGGAACTTTCGGTCGACTTGTCTGGTTTTTGGTCTACTGTTTTGGGTGTCTACATCTATTTCGGTCGACCGATTATGGTCGGTCTTTTAATCTAGGAGATTTCAGTATACCGAGTCCATTTTAGTATGCTGAAGCAAAGCCAAGCTGTTTTATAAAATGTGATTTCCGTGGGTTTCTCGGATTGACTTGTTTTGTCCATTTGAAATGGGATTGTGGGCTATTAGAGGTGGCCTCATGGGACACATGATGTGTCATTTTACCAAAGTTTTGAAAGAGTTTTCAAAGATGTAAAATGGTTTTTCAAAGAGATGAGTTGGTCCATTTCGAAAATTGGTTTTTCTCGATTTTCTGCGTGTTGGTCGAGACATTGTGGAATTGTGTCATCGGGATAAGGAATGTGACGACATTCTTAATTGGTCGAGCACGTTTCCCTCGTTGAGGTCGGGGGACGAGATACCTGAGGTTGAGAGTCGTCAAATCATAGAGGTATAAGACTCCCTGACTGTCGTCTTAAGGCTAGGGTCGTGGTCTTTGAGTTGAGATGTCTTGTGGCACGATTGAGAGGTATGATAATCCTACTGTCGCTGTGAGCACTAATATTTGGGTGTGGAGATATGACACTTCCTCCTGAGTAGCATGTGGAGGACATCTTAAGGAGACGTACCCTGTGGTGGTCAGTACAGGTGGGACACGTGTCCCGTAGTTGGTAGCATCTTGAGAAATCAAGCTACCTTCCCAAAAGGGGTTGGTTTTGTGAGGCTTCTCCAGGTGGAAGAATCACGAGACGACGCAACTCCTACATAGGGTGGCATGTCGTAGCAGTGTAGTACACCTCAATGACTACTTAAAGCTAGAGTTGGTTGCTTGGCATTGAGCTTCTCGACTCACTGTGTGTAGTTTTGGCTATTGAAGGCCTTGTTTGTGGTTTTAGGCTGGTAGAGTTTCGTTTATTATTTTGGTCGATGTGGGCCGCGATTGCTATGGTTTTCGGCTTTATGGGTCTGATTATGGTGTTGAAGAAAATGATTTACAAAATGAACTTAAAGGAAAATTAATTGTAGTTTTGTTTAGTACTATTTTTGTGGGGTGCGTGCTGGGTGACTTTTGTCACTTATACTTTTCTTTGTGGTTTTGGGTTGTAGGTGCAGACATGCAGATGAATTTTAGCATAGTGCATATAGCTGGAGTTTGATGTTACTGTTTAACTTTTAATTTCCTGTAATTTAATTTGTTTTAAATTATTATGAAAAATTGGGAGCGTTTTAACCAAGGACCCTAATTCAGTGTACTAAAATATTTCGGTATACCGAAAACTAGGTTCAGAGCATACTGAAGTCCAAGATTGGCATATCGAATCATGCTGAATCAGGCGACAGTAGGGTACCCAGAAACGGGACTTAAAACCCAAATCCTACAAACACCATACCAAATCACACATACAATATCTTAAGATGAAGATCTCAAGAAAATCTTCTAATCAGGACAAAAATCACGACAATCCATTGTTCGATGCATAAAAAAACACAACAAAATCACATGGGCACTATCTACCCAAAAAGAATAAATACGACCATAAATGGCCCAAAAACCACCATAAATGCCGAATAAAATTCTGTAACCAACTACATGCCACTATCATATTATCATGCACTTAGGAATCTAATTAGAAACAAAAAGAAGACCTACGAGGCATGTACCTAACACCAAAGATGCGACGACATGATGGTGACGAATGCAACCTCTTCCTCCTCGGCATGCTCCTTTGAGACTCCTTCATGCGACGAATTTTTCCTCCTTTCCTGGCCATCTCTCTCTTTCTCTCTCCGTCATCCTTTTTCATCTCATCTCTCTTCTCTCCCATCGTATCCTTGTTCCCTCTCTCTCTCTCTCTCTCTCCCATTAAAAGGAGAGGAAAAGGGAGTGATAAAGAAGGAGAAGGAGGGGAAGTGAAGGGTGGGGCTCGATGAGGAAAAGAAAAGGAATAAGAAAGTTGTGAGCATGAAACCAGACCATGCAACTACTTCCATTCATGTCGTTTGTGTAGACAGATCAGCCACCAGAGCATGCCAACGAATCTCCACAGCCTAGAGTAAAACCTCAAACTTCCACAAGGATCAGTACAACCACACAACAACACAATACTAAGAAAGCCAGAAATCCACAATCTAGGCATAAAACGCTACCAATAATGCGTCTAATGTTGGGCGTTAGAGCCCCCACACCCAACACTCCTTAATTTCACATTAAATATCTGGTTAAATATCTCTTTCGAATCTAGGTTGTTACATCCTCACCTTATGGGTAATATCCTCTAGGGCCCTATGGATATCAATGAAGAGGTAAACATGGCTTTTAGGAGCATTCCAGATGAAGAAGAAACTAAAAGGGTTATAATGAATATGCACCCCACCAAGACACCTGGCCCGAATGGGTTCCATATAGCATTTTATCAAAGACATTGGAGTACGATCAAAGAAGATGTAGTCAAAATGATTCAAAAAAAATTTCAAGATGGAATCATGTCGACTGATCTAAACCATACTTATATCTACCTCATACCCAAGAAGGATGTCTATCTCAAACCTAAAGACTATTAACCTATTAGTCTCTCGAATGTGTTCTACAAGATGATCTCTAAACTATTGGTCAACTATTAATCCCTGCCAAAAAATATTATTTCCCTTACCCAAGTAGTGTTTATTGAGGGTTGTCAAATTAGAGACAACATCATTTTTGCTCAGGAAGTTTTTCATTGTATTTGTAATCATAGAGGCAAGAAACATTATTATGCGCTCAAACTTGACCTATTTAAAGCTTTTGACAGACTTGAATGGGATTTCATTGATCAAATCTTTCACAAGATGGGTTTTAACGACACATCAAGGTATCTTCTGCCACAATGTATCATGATGGTCAGTTACTTGATTCTTCTTAATGGCACCTAGAAGGAAAGATTTACGAGAATGCAGGGAGTTTGATAGGGTTGTCCTTTATCTCCTTTTATTTTCATTTCCACTCTAGAACTTCTTTCCTACAAGTTTAAACAACATATGGACTTCAAACTGATTTCGGGAATCAAAGTAAGTCATGACACATGAACCTTAACACACTTATTTTTAGGGAGGCAGATCAAAAAGAACAATGGATTGTCAGAGCTATGCTCAATACATTTGCATAGCTCTCAGGTCAATCTATCAACATGGAGAAATCCTCTATTATCTTTAAGACCAATTGTCCTTCTTAAAAAGCTAACCTCCTTTGAGATTGGCTCTGTGTTAAATGCACGGATCCGACGAACTCATATCTCAGAACTTGTTTTTTCAAGCAACAAAGTTGTTAAAATAGCTAACAAGCAATTAATTGCCAAAACAAATAGAAGATTGAATGGCTAGAAAGCTAAAACTCTTAGCCAAGCTGTAGGGTGAAGTGCTGATTAAATCCATTCTATCGTCCTTGCCAGATTATGAGATAGGCACTACAAATATTCAAAAATCAACTTGCCAAGAGTTAGACAAAATCCAAAGAAAATTTTGGTGGGGAAAATCTGAGGCAAATAAAATTTTCACCCCAATAGGGTGGCACAAGATCGCTCAACCATCTCAGTTAGTTGGCCTTGGCATCATAGATATGGCATCCACCAACAAGGCTCTTATTAGTAAACATACTCGAAGATTCCTCCACACTAATCAAGAGGCATTTTGGGTGCAACTGCTTAAAGTTAAATACCTCTTTGATGGTGATTTTTGGAGTTGTGGCAGCTACAAACCGGTGTAATTGAGTATGTGGAACACAATTCTATCCACTAAGGAGTTCATTAAAGACTAGTTGCATTCTAATAATGGGGTGTACACTATCAAGTCTGCGTATGGTGTTTATCAGGGATAGAAGCACCCTGACGTCTTCTTTGAGTCATCATAATATTGTTACCCAATTTCCATTCAAACTCCTCAAAGGGAACCACACTCTTCACCCATGCACAAAAAACTTCATATGGAAGTGTGTACACGATGGTCTGCCAAACATTAAAAAGACTGGCAAGAATTGGTGCTTCCAACACTGATAGATGTTTGGTTTGTGGAAAAGAGGAAGAATCCATGGATCACATCCTCCTCTCTTGTGGTTTTGCTAAAGATTTCTAGGCTAAGACAAAGTGTAATCTGAATTTACACAGCAGAACCTTCCTTAATTGGCTCATAGATTGGGCCAAGCCTCATCATGCTATCAACAAGGATAAAGAGCATTCCAACTTCACTACCATGGCTTGTTGGTTTCTTTGGAAGAGATGATGCGATCTTATCTTCAGAAGCAAGAAGTCCACTATGGACCAAATCTATCATTCAATCATCTACTAGCTTGAGGATATTAAGAGGGAAGATATTAAGACTCATGTGCAAGAAATCTCCTCCTTCCCTTCGTGATGGACAACCCCACCTTTCGAGATGATGAAGATTAATGTGGATGCAACTATTGGTAGAAATGCCTCTACATTTGGCATTGTGGCCAAAAAGTTTAATGGTAAACATGTCTATTCCTATGCCATGTTTAAACCTTATGTGAGTCCTATCGTGGGAGAAGCTATTGCTATTCTAGAAGGAATCCAATTGGCTACCATCCAAAATTGGAGCTAGGTCATCATTGAGAGCAACTATCTCAACCTTATCTAGGTTCTTAATGGTGAACACAACCTCATCCCTTTGGAAGCTACAGAGCAATTTCAAAAATGTAAATACATCAGACATCTTTTTTCTTATATTCAATTCCTTTTCACTCCTAGGAGTTGTAATACTTGTGCTCATGTCTTAGGCTCTTAGCACAGAGTGCTCTTTGATATATGTCTTGTATTTCCTCCTGGTCGGATGTTGAACCAGAGTGCATTTGTAACCACATTTATGTGGAAAGTTTTAGCTAATCTATGGATGGAATCCATGTTTTCAAAAATAAAGAAAAAAAATTGTGGCTTCAAATATTTACGCATGTCATGACTTCCAAATTAAAGCATAGTTTCTGATGGCTATGGACATTTTAGATAGGATTTACTTTCCAAAGCATTGCATAATTTCTCTATCATTGTAATACATCAGTCATTTTAATCTCCCATTTGTGGCAGTCTAGCTTTTGTTGGTGATGTCTTAGGAAATATGTCCTTATTATGTGATTACAGTTCCACTTTTTGAATATGTAAATGTAGAACAACAAGGGATACTTAAATTATGTATGTTATGTTTCTACAGTAGAATTGATGGGAATGCCATTTCAGGGGAGATTCCTAGATTCATTGGGAATTGGACAAAACTTAAAAGATTGTAAGTGTTTTCAAAACTATTGTAATTGACTTATTCTTTAATTTTTTTGCCTTTAAATTCATTTTATGTGCAATTTTATTTATTTATTTCTAGTGACATGCAAGGGACATCTTTAGAGGGTCCATTTCTTGACAGTTTTGCTACCTTGGAAAATTTAACTGAACTGTAAGAGTGACTTGATTTTTGACTGACTATTGCTTCAATATAATTTTTTTTTTTATCATATCTATAAAGTACAACTTGCTATATAGCATGGCCTTGACATGAATCTATTCGCAGGAGGGTGACTGACTTTAAAGGCAATGGGTCTTTTCCTCCGTTGCAAAACATGAATATTAAGTACTTGTGAGTATGATCAAATTCATTTTGTTTAATAGCTTAGGTTGATATAATTCTTTACTTCGATTTTTCTAGGTGCATCTCTTTTTGTTATATTGTAGGATACTAAGAAATTGTTCCATATCTGGCCAAATCCCAGCTTATGTCGGGAGCATGTCCGAGCTGAAGCGCCTGTAACACTCTTATCTTTCTATCATGTTGTCTCGTTTCTTTTTTGCTGGTTCTTTGATTTTTCATCATCTGTCACTTCTAACAATTCTCATGATTAGTGGATTCATTTTATATCGAGAAGCTAGTATAACTGATTCAAATTGATTCTGCAGTTTCTAATTACCGATGGTTTACAATCTGATGTATTTATTTCCTGAATTTGATTCTTGTTTTGTAGCTACGGTTAGGAAAACTTGAAATTTCTGCAAGGGTTTTTCTTTAAAATATACTTTAATTTCTGCGAGGGAACTATGAACAAGTGAGAGTTTTTATCTCAAATTCAATTTAAACAACTATCTCTTGCTTACAGTTAAAGGATTTAGGACAATTATAAATCACGATTTTCAAGGTTTAGTGACAGTTTAAAAAAGGCCAACATGTTGATGCTCAAACTAAATGTAATGAAAAGAAATCACCCTCAGAAGATGAGGATCCTTGTTGTACACATCAATACTTATATGCTTTATAAGCCAGTTATTGTTCTACCTTCCACAGGTGACAACATTTGATGTACTTCCCAGTACTTTATGCATGGTGCTGAGGACAAGAAGCTAGAAGTGCACTAGTGTGCTAGAAGAGACAAAATAATGCAATCATATACAATGAAAACACTAGAAAAGAAAATAACGTATTGTCTGTGAAGGATCACGATAGACAAATATTCACCTTTCTCTAGATCACAGCCATAGCACCGGTTTGTGTTTGAGGTGTATTACACCCCACATTTCATGATAGCACATGTGGTTGGAGGAAGTAGGACATAACATAGACTCTTAAAAGCATGAAGCTTTTAACAAGGACATGTGTAGCTTAGACCTCGTTTGAAACCTCCTAAATGTAGAAGTAAGATTCTGAATTTTTTCAAAAAGCTGGCTTTTGAGAGTTTTTGTAGAAACTAAATTCTAGGTTATCTTCAAAACTCTTATTTGACAAATAAAGGTCCATTAGTATAAGTTAGATTCTACCAGAAGTTAAAATACATATCTACCCCTTGCAAATCCTCCTCCTCTCCTTTTCTTCCTTTCTAAGTAATTTATAAAAAATAATACAGTTAGCATTGTAATTACATACCTTATTATCCAACTTTTACTATAAACTCTTCCCAGTCAACTTCTGAAAAACCAAGAATTTACATATGGTTTCCCTTATCCAGAAGCTATAACTTCTGTGAGAAGTGAGACAGGTAGACCATGTTTGGAATTGCTTTTATGGTTTTTCATGATTTATCAAAAGTTAATCACCTAGAAACCATCTAGAAGTAGTTCTAAACAGGACCTTAGATGGTTAGTAGATTATAAGGATTAAATCAAACATTATGGTTATAAGAATTTAGTAAAAGTATTTCCATGAAAAGTATGATAGAGTTCTAAATTCATTAGAAGTACAACTTAGCTTAGGAATAGTGAGGAACAATTGAGTGTAAGGAAAGAATGTTTTATTTTAGTAATATAATGATGTATTTTGATAACCCATTTGAAGAATGATCTCCTTCACAAGTTGCATGAAAGATCTTGCATTCAAAGAGAGGAAAAGAGAGGTATCCCTTTCAATCATGCTCCCATCACATAAACACCAACTTGAAAAGATGCTACCAAGGAATCTACCAACATTAATATAAGTTCATTATATGGATCTACAACAACTGGAATACTGATAGTGTAACGCCCCGATCTCGGGCACGCTACCAAATCACAGTTTTTCAAGCATAATTACACAAAATTACAGAACAAAAGAACTGTAACCAAGGCTCACCTTCAGGATTACGATGTGCAGCTAGAAGGTCCAATTTCTGCACCGAAACCTGGCTGCACACGATCTGCACCTGAAAACCAAACAGCACGCGTGAGTGACATCTAAGTCACCCAGTACGCGTCCCAAAACACAAAACCACAAACAAAACTCGGCAAAACCAAAAGAAACTCGTTTCTTATCATTATGCAAAAACTTGATTTTCTTCTTTGAAAATCATTCTTTCTTTTATTAAACAATCACTTGGGAATTCAATCCCAAAACCATATTCTTTTTCAAAAACCATATCTCTATTCTTTCTCAAACATTTAGAAATTCATTCCAAAACCACTTTTTCTTACAAAACATTCCTTTCAAAAACCTTTTGGAAATTCATTTTTCTTTTCCAAAATAATTCTATTTTCAATATTGGGGATTTCTTCTCAAAGCACACTTTTCAAATACATATTCTAACCATATCCAGCCTAAAACACAATGCCCCATTAGGCTCAAAATCAAATCATAAACATTGGCTGGCAATTGCTTAAAACATCATCATTTCTTTTCAGGATTTTAGGACCATTTCACAAGTCCAATCTTGACCAAAACACAATTCTCTTTCTTTATTCATTTCCACTTTCTTTACTGTTGTTATCTTAATCAGGGGTAACTTGACACACAAGCAGTAGGTGAGGACATCCTTCCCCTACCTTCCTGTACTGCCGTGATGAGATTCCCCATGCGGAATGTCACCGCCCCGGTCAACTAGCCTCAATTTCATTTTCACAAGTGCACGGGGATACGTCTCTGTCTAACGCCCCAGTCGGTGACCCGAACAACTAGGTCCAATGACCCAAGCTCAGCCTACACCGTCGGTGACCCGAACAACTAGGCTCAAAAGCCCAGGCTCAG
>JAMKQA010090398.1:0-14376 GCA_024699735.1 Posidonia australis
GTTATGGTTTTATGTTAAGGTTGTTTTAGATTAATGGCTAGGATTGAATCTTACATGGGTCTTAATCTAAGGGAGTATGTAATAGATATGTACTCTCTATATATATGTATGTATGTATGTATGTATATGTAGACACTCCATTTTGGCAGCCACTTGCCATGGACTCCTCCGGAAGAATGCGCTCCAACGACAACGAGGCATTTCACCCCTTCTAAACTCATTTTATCCTAAAACCAACATTAAAACCCCAAAACTGGCCTAAACACCCTAAACACCAAAGACCACACTAGAATTCAACCTATGTGCTCTATATCAGTGGGATGCGAGGCCCGATTGGGCGGCCTAATCAGGCGTCATGGATGCGCGTGAGGACTAGGGCTGTCCTGCGCGAGTTGCTTGATGTGTCGCTTTCATCGTAACTCATACCCATAGTAAGTGAGCATAGCATATGGCGACACACAAGTGAGCATAGCATATAGCATATATCCATTTTAGACTTAGCAAGCATGCATGATCATTTGCATTTGGCGACACACAAGTGAGCAAAAAGCCTAGAATGACCGATTTTTCGGGCGTATGGGGGTGCCTAACACCTTTCTCATGAGTAACAGGAGTCCTTATCCTTTCTCTGGCCCGCAATGACCAATGTGTTGCATCCACTAGGCATGGAGCATGCACATACATTCATACATGCATTTGCATTCATTTTGTATAGTTTTCTCCCATTTTATCGCATCCGGTTTTCCTCGTTATTTCGGTTTTAAAAGATTAGGTGGCGACTTCATTTTATTCTTATCATTTCTTTTTCTTATTTCGTTTGGTGTCTTTGAGTCGAGTATCCTTCCTCAGATTCACCATCTTCTCCGTGACTTTTTCGGTTCTTCGCGTGTCCCCTCACAACGAAGGTCGATTCCGACATGGTCACAATATATATATATATATCCGAGGGAGATAATTATAATGGTATAAATGATTAGGATAACCATTAGAGTGATTATAAGATTTATCTAAAATGAATTGACAAGAGATCACCTGGGATATGGGTAAAGAAAAAGATGATATGATTTAGAAATAACAGGCTTTTCCTTAGATGATTTAGACTGGACTTTAGGGATCATAATATCATCTTTAGGTCTAGGGTTTGTGTGGTTTTGTATGTGGTGCACTGAATAGAGTATTTAGTGGCACTTTTTTGGGTGTTTGAGCCAATCTGACTGTTTTCCCAAGGGACACGAGCCAGTAAGTGTCTTACACTTGGGCGCTAGAGCATAGAGTTCTGATTGTGGTTATCCTGTTGTTGGTGCTTTCTTAGGTTGTGGCCATGGGTTGAGCATGGTGCTCGTGAACCCAAACGCTTCCAAGGTATTTTTGCTTGGGCCTGACAGGGGAGCTGTTAAGGCTATGTTTTGTTTGTGGTTTCTCGACTTTTGATTTTCGTACCACTATTAGGTACATTGTTTCTTGAGTTTTAAAAGATATTTAATGGTTTTCAAAATGGTTTCCAAAAGGAGAGTTTTGGAAAGAGAAAAATACAGATTTGAAAATGATTTGGAAAGAATTTTCCAATGGTTTCTGTTTGCGTTGGGGACCAACAAATTGTAAGTGAGCGTTTGTCAGGTCTTGGAGCTATGACACTCTTTAACTATTGTTTGTGGGGTTGAGGTTGAGGTCCACGGGTTGAAGTGTTTGTGGCACAATGGGGAGGTATGACATTCCTACTGTCGTCGTGAGCATTGAGTCTCAGGTGTTGTTGGGTGTAGAGGTATGATATTCCTTCCTGAGCACTGTGTGGAGAACATTGTGAGGAGGCATACCCTGTGTTGACCAAAGCGGATGGGACGCATGCCCTGTTACTGGTAATGTCCTGAGAGAAAGGACTGCCTTTCCAAGAGGGGTTGGCTTTGTGAGGGTTCTTTAGACGAAAGAATCGTAGGACAGTAATCGCTCCAAACGTTTCCAAATAGGTGTTACCCAGTAAGAAATACACAACCATCTTGCATTAGAGTCTCACAGACTAATGACAACAATTTTGAACTCAAAATTAATTATATTAGTCAGTTGCCTAGGTTCACGGGTCTAGAATCTGAAGTTGCTTACTAGTTCATCAATGAATTTGAGAAGGTATGATGAAGTTGCAGCAATTGTATGATGATGCAGTCCATTTAAGATTCATTCCCTTTGTATTAAAAGGCAATGTTAAAAAATGACTATACAGTTTATTCACTAATTCAATCACCACTTGGGCCCAATTTTGCACTGTATTCCTGAAAAAATACTATCCCATTCACAAGACCATTAAATTTACAAATGAAATTAATTCATCTAAAGAAAAGATTAGTGAGTCTTTCTGGAAATATTTTGATAAATTTAAGGATCTCTTAGCCAGTACCATAGGATAGAAAAGTGGAGACTTTGCCAAATAATTTATGAGGGTTTAGATATTTCAAATAAGACCATGCTTCAGTTTATGTGTTAAGGAGTATTCATGAAAAAGAATGAGGATGAAGCATGAGAATTCCTAGAAGAATTAACTGAGAAAACAATGCAGTGGAAGAGTATAAATGATCAAATAGTCGATAAACCCACACCCTCAAAAGGCGATATTTACTCATTAGAGTCTTCTAAAGTCACTGAAGCCAAATTCAACATACTAGTTCGTAAGTTAGAAGCTCTAGAGATGAAAGAGAAAACTTAGGTGAACCAAATGTTTGACCAAGTTCATTGGTGTAAAGGCTATCACATGGTAAGTCGTGATGGAAGAATGTCCTTCTGTAGGGGGTCAACCTGATTTTGGACCTAAACAATTAAATGCAACCTTTATTAGGCCTCAAAATGACCTATATGCCCCAACATATAATTCAAGATGGAGGAATCATCCTAATTTTTCATGGAATTAGCAATCTCATCATGGAAACAAAAAATTTACTTTCTCCCAAGCCAACAACAACACTCAAATCATTTTAGGTCCAATCAAACTGTCTAGCAGAACTTTAATGCAGGATCACAATCCTACCCACCTCTAGGATTTAATGAGACTGAGAGAAGATTGAGCACCTTGAAGAAAGGTGTGGAGGCCCTTCTTAATGCCAACTTTCAAACAAATACCAACATAGCTAATAATACGTAAGCTATATCTCGAATCGAGAAGCAATCGAGTCAATTAGCCACATTGGTAGGAGGAAGAGAGAAAGGAACCTTTCCTAGTCAACTGTACCAAATCCTAGAGGTCAAGTCCAAAATTCAAATCAAGGACAAGTTCATGTAATTCAAGATGACTAGGTCAACTAGGTTAATGCAATTGTTGCATTAAGATCTGGAAAACCAATAGACAACTATGTTGTCATGCTTGATCATGCTGTTAGGATTCCAAAGGACTCATCTTATAACTCAACTACACTAGTCTAATCCCACTTAGGCCAGTTTGAAGAGCCTGAGAATTCTAAAGGATCCAATAAACATGTTAGGTCCTCTAATGAATTATCTGTTGAGCCCATCAAGAAACCCTTTGTCCCATTTCCAAATAGGTTTAAAAACAAAAAGGAACCTGCACAAATGGAAAAGATACTAGAGTTGCTCAAGTAAGTTAAGGTAAACATTCCTCTCTTAGATGCAATTCAACAGGTCTCTATGTATGCCAAATACCTTAAGGACTTGTGCACTCGAAAGAGAACCACTCATGTACCTAAGAAAACTTTTCTAGCAGCCAACAGTAGTTCTATTTTGACAAATCAATTATCCATTGACCCTGAAAGTCTTACAATTTCATGTATCATAGGTAACACAAAAATTAATAAAGCTTTGCTAGATTTAGGACCTAGTGTCAATCTGTTGCCATATTTGGTGTATGAGCAATTAGCGCTAGGCGAGTTGCTACCCACTAGGGTAGTACTGCAGTTGGCTGCTAGATCAATTAAGACACCAAAAGGAAAGGTTGAAGATGTTTTGATCAAGGTTTATGACTTTGTATATCCTATAGATTTTGTGATTTTAGAAACCCAATTTTTGACCAATCTTAAAGGCCAAATTCTAGTTATCCTAGGTGGACTCTTCTTAGTTACAACTAATGCTTTAATCAATTTTCGGAATAGTTCAATGAGATTAAATTATAGAGATTTGACTGTCACACTCAATATTTTCAATGAGATAAGCAGTTAACCAATGAACCAGATAAAACATTCGAGGTTAACATGATTGAAGAGTTTCCAGAGGAAGAAGACTTGATAGAGGATAACATTGATTTTGATCTAGGCTACTTTGACTAAAGTTTTGAGGAGATTTTCAAAGAAGAAGTATTATTGGTAGAGGAAATTAAGGAGTTAACCTAATGTAGGATCAATAGTTGGTATAACCCTCATTTAGAGCTCGTCACATCTGAGCCTAGACCTAATTTGAAGCCATCTATTGAAGAACCACTTGTATTGGAGCTTAAACCTTTGCCTGAACACCTCAAGTATGCGTTCTTAAGGTAAGATCAACTCTTCTTGTAATTATTGTAGCTAATTTATCTCATGAGCAAGAAAAAGAATTGTTGACCATCCTTAGGGAAAATAAAGAAGCTATATGTTGGACCATGGCTGACATCAAGGGAATAAGTCTAACAATTTGTCAACATATGATTCACTTGATTAATGAGTCCCAACTTGCGAGAGACTTGTAAAGACGGTTAAACCCAATCACAGAGGAAGTGGTTAGGAAAGGCATATTGAAGTGTCTTGACAAAGGGATCATTTATCCCATCTCTGATAGCTCTTGAATTATTTCTGTTGAAGTAGTTTTAAAGAAATCTGGAATTACTATGATCCAGAATGATGATAATGAGCTTGTCTCTACTTGTATACAAATCGATTGGCGAGTATGCATTGATTATAGGAAGCTTAACGTGACAACTAGGAAAGATCACTTTCCTTTGTTGTTCATTGACCAACTGTTAAAGCCATTAGTCGAACATGAGTATTACTATTTTCTTGATGGATACTTTGGTTGTAACCAGATTTCCATAACTCTTAAGGATCAAGAAAAGACCACATTTTTTGTCAAAGTGGACTGCTATGGAGGTGTGGAAATTGAAATTTGATAGAGTGGGGAAAATTTCAAAGTTAATGGTCAATGTTTCAAATTATTCTTAAAATTATCCACTAAAAAGAAAGATGAGGTCATGGTTTTTCATGATTCTCAGTATCTTAGGTAAGTAGTGGTCATAGCATGTATATCTATATAAATTATACATAACGTTTCTTTTCTTAGCAGTGGAAGTACTCCATCCCAAATTAGGTATTATTGTTCTATTCTTATGTTATTTCAGTGATCATATCATTCATTGCATATATTGAGGACAATGCATGGTTTAGGTGTGGGGGGAGTTTTTTTTGTCTCTTTTTCATTTTTTTAGTTGTTGAGTGTCTTTTCATTTTTCTCTTTTAAAAAAAAAGTTTTTTTAGGTGATTTGACAATTTTTTCCTCTTTTCTTTTCTTTCAAAAAAAAAAATGAAAAAATGGGAAAACAATAGGAACTATCCACATTAGTTTAATCAATTAGGAGTGAATAAGTAACCTAGTGTTGAAGTTTAAAGGTAAGACTGAGTAATTGAGGATCTTATGATTCAAAGAGTAGAGAAAAAAATCTGAAAAATAACATCATCTGAAATATCTATAACTTATATGTATCTTATCATGTACTATCACTCTAGTCCTTAGTTATAGGGAATAAAGGAAGGCCTGAAACACCTTAGAAAAACCCTCTAATCATTGAGTAACTAGGTATTGTGCCTCAGTAAACGTTGGTATTTACGTAAAAAGATGATTAAAGGAGAAAAAATTTAATATCTAATAATCACTAAATAACTAGTATCACGCCTCAGTTAGCATTGATATTCACGTAAAAAAGTGATTGGAGGATCAAAAAAAGAAGAAAAAAAAGTCTTATCTTTGAAGCCTTAGTTATTCAAGTGATTAAGTCTTTAGGGTGTCTTCACATCTAGGGACCTAAAACCGTCTAGTCTGGGATTTACTGACCTAAAGCTTGCTAAATGAGTAGCTAAGAATAAAGTCTAAGAAAGCAAGACACCAGGAAATGAAATAAAATTGTTAAGGTGGTAAGATTAAATTTGAAAATCCATGTTAAGGTCTATTTCATAAACACAATGTACATATGAGCAAATTTTTAAGAAGATGATGTGAAAAATAAGATAGAGTTCCTATGATGACAAGATGAGGGTTCTCAACAAAGGTTAAACTGGAGGATTAAGACATTAAGAAACTTTGGATCTTTTTAATTAATTAGGTTAATGTAGATATCTTAGAATATTTCCTTTTCTTTATTCCTTTACCTCTTTTCTTCTGGGATTTTGTAGGTATATCCATTACAAACCCTCACGAGACACCACTCGTCTACTAAGGCAACCTAGGGGTTTAAAGGCTTGTTGCACGTGCTAAGTGCAATCATGATTTCTGTGAAAGTGAGTTAAGATTTCCTTCTTTTTATGCAAGAGTCAGTTTTGCTCAAAGACTAGCAAAAGATAGGTATAGGGGTGTTTGATTAACTCATAATTCATGCATATTTTATTCCTATATTGATTTATTTTGTATATAAATAATGCTACTCGAAGTGTTTTATGTAAATTTCATAGGAACCAGAGGACTTAGAAAGAATTTAAGAATAATAAGGGAGAAAAGAATGATTGTGCTAGAAAAGAAGAGATTTTTCTATGGAAAATTCTAGACTTACATCAGGAAGTCAAACACACATTTTCAGGTGCCTAAATAATGAAAAAAATATCAGCCAAAGGAGATCATGAATGATGTGGATGATTCTTAGATGTCCAGATGCAGATCCGACGCCTCCCAAGCCCCCGCATCAAATATTTTTGACTCGGTCTTTTATGGATATGACTCTTACTTGTAAATATCTTGTATTTAAAATTCAAAATTAAATTTTGTATTCAGATTTGTCTTAGACGTAAGTAAATCTTTGTAAGTCTATGAAGGGACCCATTGTGTAGATCTAAAGGAGAAGCTTCCATCTTTTAGGTTTAGACCGTTCTTCTATTGTTGTGGGAGATCTTTAGGTTCCTCTAGTACAATCTTAGGTTTTATTAATATAAGTTTATTTTTCATCTCAATTATGTCTTACATTTCTCTTTCTTCATCTCTTATTTCAATGTTTTTTGATATCGTACTAGGCTAAATCATTCTTTACATTTAGGGTTTTTGAAGTAAATTTAGGATATGATTGTAATATTTAATCTTATCTCATCTTCTATGTTTCATGATTATTGACTCTTTTTTATTATCTGCTTTTGCAAATATATTTTGATAGATCATTGTTAATCATGTATTCTAATGGTCTCTATTTAATAATTGTTGTTTAGAAATAAGAAACGTTTCATATATCTTTTTATCTTGATATATTATGCTGACATGTATCTTGATAGATTATCAAAGAATCATGTTTCTTTATGATTTATTCTTGTTATTGATATGTTAGATCTTGATATTGTATAGTAGGTGTTACATCTTCATGTATTATTCTTATTTAATAATAATATTTGATAATCAAAACTTGTTGCAAAAGATAAGATGAATTAGATATATACATGATTCACTATGATCTAATAGATAGAAATTCTAGATTTGTTTTTTTACTAATGATAGTTTCTTTGTGATTTCCTTTTTCTTATTTAGTTTTAAATATAATCTATCATCATCTGTGGATCGACCCGTACTTGCATACATTCGCATTTATGATTCCCTTTTTCTTCGTATTACTTTTTAAATTCGCATTTTACAGTCAAAGTTTTAAAAGTCACGAGTTTCTATGAAATTGACCCATATTTGCATACGTACTACATGGTATATCGTGCACTTGTGGTTAAGTAAAACGTTTACATTACTTTATCATCATCAAAGCCATTTTCCAAGTATTTTATAACCATTTATTATCATTTATTATCGTAAAATCGCTGAATGTGTTGGACATTGTCTACTAAAATACTACATTTCACGCCGACTACTCGTGTTGGATGCTCACGTGACTTGCTCCCGCTACAACCTCGCGCAACACCCTCGCATTGCCCACTCGTGTTGGTTGGTTGTGTCTATTAGTCATGCTACAATTTTTACAGAAAAACCAGAGAGCTCAGATGGCGAGAAAAACCTTTGTGAATCCTTATAAAATCACAGAAAAATCACACTTTTGCTACGAATTACTAGAACATGCTAAACTACTCATTTTTAACAATCCTAGGCATGATTCTAGGAAGAAAAAGAGGAGGAAACGCATACACAGTGAAGTTCACTGGCAATTCCTCCTCCTTCGGCGAACTCTCTCTCTCTCTCCCCGACAAATCCTCTGAGGACGCGAGCCTTCACCTTCGACGATGGTCCTCTAGTGAGTTCCCCAATGGTCGCACTCCTCACCTCTCTCTCTCACTCTCTGCTCTTGCATGTTTTTTTGTCCAACGTAGGAGTCCCAGCTCTCTTATAAAGCCTTCGCCACCGATAGCCTTTGGGTCTTCCTCAACGCAGTAGACGAGGCAACACACTAGGAATGGTGTTGGCAGGCGGTGATAGTAGCATGAGTCACGGGATGACGCATTAAGCGATGTTCACTATATTTATGATGCGGTTTACTGTATTTCGTATGACGCGGTAGCAATTCGCTCTGGTGATATTTGTTGGCTAAACGTGTGTGGAAAATTCACCTACTGTAGTTGCCTATATAGTTCGCCTAACCTATTCTAAACAAAGCTAAAGAGACACCACGAACCAAACTAGGGAAACAAACACACGTTTATCAAGGTCTTCAATAGCATTAAGTCCCAGCTTATCCAGATTACGTAACAAATTCTCAATTACAATGCTATATCATCTCTAGACTTTTGGATATAATCCTATGGTCGACCCTAGATATTACATAACCATTCACCATAATGCCTATGGCATTCAAATTCACATGCCGACAAGCACATCATTCCCAACAAACATATGCTCTTAAAGCAAAAGGTAGAAGAGATTTCAATGGACGCATCAACATTACCATTAACTACAATTTATTTTTACAAGGATAGTCTAAATACTTAAAGTGAATATTGCAATTATTGCTTCTGCTCAAGCACACAACTACATTTTGAGAACCCATGCTTCTATTGTATTGTACAACTACATTTTGTGAGCAAAATGTTTTTTGTAATTAAATAGAACAAAATACTACAATCTTCTCAAACATAATTCAAGATGCCTAGAGAAGTCTTGTTTCACAAAGTTGACTCAACCAAAAATTATCTACCATTCTGTTGTTGAAAGGTGAAGACGTCATGAGCTTTTGCGCTTTAGCAATTTATGAGATGCCAATGAAGATCGCCATAATGCTGGTGAACTTTTCAGGCACCTTTCGGCTTAAGACTCAAGAGCTTTTGTTCTTTAGAAATTTAGGAGATGCCAATGAAGATTGCCATAAAAGGAAGAAAAATTATACCTTCATTGCTATCTATTTTTTAATCCTTAATCCATGAAGGCGGTAGGGAGATCAAGTGATAACATTACAAGGCTTTCCACATCCAGTGATAACATTACAAGGCTTTCCACTTTGTACACATATATAATACGAAGTTCATTAAAAAAAACTATAATACTTAACTCCTTATTTAGAAGTTTTTCTCTACCTTGTCGCTTTCACTTTCTAGAAATGTTCAGGCTCTTTACTTTTGTTAATCTACAAGTTTCTCGTTAACAATGTCTAGAGAAATTTACCACCTTATTTCCTTCTTATAAATAAGACGTCTTCTACCAATTCAAATCAACTAAATCCAAAATGTCCAACTGTCATATGATAAAAGAAAGTCGAAAAAGACAAAGTGCAAGATGATTATTTTGTATGAAGAAATAATACATGTCTTATTTAATAAACTTATTTCACATGAAAATAATGATATATGATAACACTACAAGCTTTAAAGAAGCTCAATAGTTGATTTTTTTTTTTGAAGTAGTGTTGTTCTTCATCATTGGTACACTTTGTTCTCTAACCAAGAACACAGATATGACAAAAATGTGTAGGATTTTGGCGTTATAGTGGAAAGTTAAGATAGTAAGCCCCCGTGAAGAAAGTAATTAAAAACTTATTTCATAATTTGAATTAGAAGAAGTTGAAAAATTGAAATAAAAATCACACTTTTGCCCTTCAAAAAGTTGTAGATAAATTAAAAAACCTTTTTTCCTTAATCATGGTTTTTTTTTTGAATCTGAAGCTTAATTAGAGGGACACATCTTCATAAATCTCATAATTATCAATGCATACGAACCCAAGCCTTAGAAACCAAAGGATTTGCATCCTTCTTCACAAGATTGACCAATTGCACCCTTCTACTGCATTATAATAGTCTGTTCTTGAACATGGAATTATGAGTATAGCAATTCCACGAGTCTGTTTCTCATGTATCTCATTTTATATTTCTAGTAGCAATGATTTTTTTATTAGTTATGAATGAATTTTGTTGTAATGAAGGTGGTGATAATAGTGTTTTTTTATCATGTGTTTACTAGAGTAAATATGGGATAAAGCATTAATATATCTTGGAAAAATGTATTTCTTTGTAGAAACTAAACTCCCAATAGACTCCTGATGACTAACAACTTTGATTCTTTGAGTTTGTTTATTTTGATGATCTCACAACTCCCTACAAGTTCTCAACCATCACTTTAGCCTTACAAAGAAATGTAAGACTTGGTAAAATGTAGCTTCCCTTATCCAAGTCCTCATCAATTCTTCCAAGCATACTTAACATTTTGTTGTTAACAAAGGTAACTTATATTTTCGTTTCTTTGAGAAAGTGCTTCTCTTATGACTATTTGTTCAGTTTTTCTTGAAAATTGATTCTTATCAAAAGTTGGTTTCTTGGAGAATGTCGTACAATCATCCTTAATAGTTTCAATATCCAAAAAAACAATGCACCTTAGACAAACCACTTGGGATTCTTGCACAAAGTGATGGTATCATATACTTTGAAATATATGCTACCTCATTATGAAATCAAAATGAACATGGAGCTCAAATCTTACCTAAAGTGACCAACCATCCAAATAAATAGTTGTTCAACTAATGGTGTATTTGGCACCATAAGTATCATCAAAGAAAAGAGTCGCATGATATTGCATGAAATCTTTAGTGAGGTATATTTAGTGAACTCCCATAACTATTATCTTGATAGCGTTAACAAGATATTGATTTAGTATAGAACATCATGTAGATGGAAACATACAAGAATTGGTTTTCAGTGTCATTTCATTGCTCTTCAGCCTCTATCAATCTAAATAACCATTCATTATACACCATAATGCCTATGACATTCAAATTCATGTGTCGACAAGCACATCATTCCCAACAAACATATGCTCTCAAAGCAAAAGGCGGAAGAGATTTCAATGGTCTCATCAACATTGCCATTAACTACAATCTATTTTCACAAGAATAGTCCAAATACATAAAGTGAATATTGCAGTTAATGCTTCTGCTCAAGAGCACAACTACAAATGGAACCAATGCTTCTATTGTAGTGTACAAGTACATTTTATGGGTAAAATCTTTTTTGTAATTAAATAGAACAAAAATTACAATCTTCTCATACATAATTCAAGATGCTTAGAGTAGTCTCATTTCACGAAGTTGACTCAACCAAAAATTATCTACCATTCACCACTAAAAAAACTAGAAATTACGAAGACAGATGTCCTCGCAAAAGGCCTTTGTGAGGACATTTTGTCCTAGCAATCTAGATCGTCGTTAAATCACCTTTGCAAGAACATTTTTTCATTATGTGCACACGAATATTTTTGCAAAGACTTAACAAAAACATAATGTCCTTATAGATTCAAAAAATCATGTTTTGCTAGGACTTAGAGAAGAAAAGTCTTTGTGAAGTTCTCACAAATTACAAAAAAATAATAATAAAAAAATCTGGTTTGAATACATAAATTAGAACTAATCTCATAATCAACTAATATGAAATACATATTTAACATATGTAAGTTTGAATAAATCTTTCATATGCATCCTGGGAAATTTTAGAAAGAAAGCAACACTTGATTTCCAAGAAGGAAGTCAAGAGAAAAGGATGCAAAAAAGCCTTAGTTGAACAATGAAACTTAAGTATAAAAATATGATGATATATTAAACCAAGTGACAACCAACCAAGAATTGGATTGCAAAAACAAAAACACTTTAAGAATGTGAAACCCAACCTAAACAATACAAAGAATAATGTGGGGTAGAAAAGAGAAAGTATGTCGAAATCCTTGAAGTAAAACTCAAGTGAACCTACATCTTTGAGCAAGCCCAATACATATGCTTCAAGATCACTAAATACTTCTTCAAGCAACTCCATTATACTATCATGCATTGCAGATTATTTGTTGAGATTTGTTTCAAATGAACAATGACTTCTCACCTTGGAAGACCAACACTGTAATATAAGTTCACAAGACCTACAGTACATGGAAGAATGGAAAAAGATCTTAAAATCCTTAGGTGGCCAAATTCTATGTAGAAATTGGTACTTAAGTAAGGTTGGCGATCAAAAATGTTACTAATTAAGTTTCTTGATCATATCCTTTATTTCAAAAGATAAGAGAGGTGGGATAACTTTTCTTTGCGACACATCTTGCAACTTTCATCTACTAGTTAGCTACTACTCAGCCTTTTTGCACTCATCATTAATCTGTCACATTCAAACCCAAATGATAATCAATATCATAGATTGACTTATAAATCATTATCAAAACATTATGAATTATTCATTCTTACTGTAAATTCGATGGCATGTTGTTCTTGACAATATTATGTTTGAAACGAAACCCACCGTCTTTCTTCACTTTATATGAAATAAATGGTTTCATCTCTAAATTTCCTATGTTAGGGAAGTGGTGTTCTTGTTGTCGTTGATTTTTCAAATCTATGACCACTCCAAAATTTCCCTCTTAAGGTCCTATAACTTTGAACTTATCATTAGACATTTAATCCTCTTTAATAAAGACATTGTAATGGACTTAACATAAGTATTATTTAATTAAGTATCATGAGCCTAATTAGACCCAACTTAAAATTAAATGTTCCACAATTTATAGGATGAGGATAAAACTTGTTGTACAATTTTAAAATGCCTTCCGTCCACATTAGAAAATATTGTCTAATTTTAGACATATAATATCTTTCTACGTAGAAACTTGCAAGCTTCCGAGAAATAACTATTTGTTGTGATGGCCACTTGGCATTTGCCAACATTTTTACATCCTAATGTTTGTGATGGTGTATTCTCATCACTTCCTAGTATTTGAGATGGTGTTGTTTTAACAGAACGGAAATTGAAGTAGATCCAAGATTTGTTCAACCAAGCTACACACAATTGTTTGAATCTAAAGAAACCATATTAACAAACAATTAGATGAATCATTGTGAGTACTAAAGTGTTTCGTATCTAAAAGTATGATGGTAGTATTGCTGATAAAGGACAGTTGGTGGAGTTCATGCATAAATGTTTGTTTTTGTAGTCATTGGAGTGAATGTAGTTTTTGTTACAGATTTGAAGTAAGACTAATTTTGCTCGTATGGCATCTTTTAGATTCGAAAAATTGTATATAGTTTGTCCAAATTTCGTTTTTTTAATAGGGAGGAGATTCTACTTTTTACATGGTGGGAACAATTAATGTGGATAAAATTGATTACAAATAGATCTATTGTTTTCGAAAAAAGTAATTTATATATTCTTTGCTAGGGAGTATTACACCAAGAATTTACAACTAGATGAGTTTTTGGATTGGTTGATATAGCTTAGATAGGGAAAAGTTTTTCAGTGTGATCTTTCAAAATAAAATAAGGAAAATTTGGAATCTAAAAATAGTAATGAAATGACTTCACCTTCTGGAAGTTAGTTGTAGTGATGGATTTTGAGATCTTATGTGCTTTTTAGGCACCTTTCAACTTAAACTCTCTATTATAAACTCATTAACATTATTGCAATTATCATTGGCATATCATAAATTTTTGGAGAACAAAAGCTCATGAGTCTTAAGCCAAAATATGCCTGAAAAGCTCGTTAACATTATGGAGATCTTCATTGGCATCTCATAAATTTCTAAAGAACAAAGCTCATGTACTACAAGAAAATCAACATTTAGCGAGGACATTATTCCTCGTAAAGTCCTCGCGACGTCCTCGCAACATCCTCGTTAGATAGTTTAACGAGGACTTTGCGAGGAATAATTATCCTCGTAGTTACGTAACTCGTTAAATCAATATTGCGAGGATTTGTCCTCGCAATGTGCTCGTGTAAATTTGGCGAGGAAATTACGAGGAAATATTTCCTCGTAATGTCCTCGCCGTATCCT
>JAMKQA010090404.1:0-11234 GCA_024699735.1 Posidonia australis
GGGACACGTGCCCCGTAGCTGGTAGCGTCCTGAGAGACAGGACAGCCTTCCCAGGGAGGGGTTGGCTTCTGAGGGTTCTCCTGTGAGAGGGGAATCGCGGGACGGTGATCGCCCCTGCACAGGGTGGCTTCACCGTGGCAGTGCAGAACGCTGGGAGTGGCTCCTCGATGGACTGCGTGTAGCCAGAGTTTGGTTGCCTGGCGCCGAGCTTCACGACTCACTGTGTGTGGTTTTGGCCATTGAGGGCCGTTGTTTGTGGTTTTGGGCCAGTGGAGCCCTGGTTTGTGGTTTTAGCTAGTGTGGGCCTGGTTTCTGAGGTTTTGAGAAAATAGTTTGCGAAAGGAATTTAAAGGAAAAATTGATTATGGTTTTGTTTTCCGCGGTTTTCGTGGGGTGCGTACTGGATGACTGTGGTCACTCATGCGTTTTCCTTGTGGTTTTGTTCGTAGGTGCAGACATGCGATTAGTTTAGCGTAGTGCATATAGTCTGGAGTCTGCTAGCCGCACACACAGATTCCTGGTGGTTAGATATTTTACTGTTTAGCTTTAATTTTCCCGTAATTTAATTTGTTTAAATTATTGTGAAAATTTTAAGGCGTGACACTCAAACAATCCTACAGCAAGACCCTTCGTGAATATATCTGCTAACTGCTCTGAAGAATATATGTATGAAGTAGAGATAACTCCTTTCATGACTAAGTTCCTTACAAAATGTCAGTCAACCTCAATGTGCTTTGTCCTCTCATAGAAGGTAAGGTTGTTTACAATAAAGATAGCAACTTGATTGTCACATCTCATAAACATAGACACCTCAACATTGAATCCAAACTGCTCAAGTAATGACTTTACCCACATCATCTCACAAGCCGTTTGAGCCATAGACCTGTACTCAGCCTCTGCACTAGGCCTCGACACCACATTTTGTTTTTTACTACACCTAGTGACCAGGTTGCCTCCCATATAGGTGCAAAAATCAGACGTAGATTTCCTGTCTCCTCTATCACCTGCATAGCCTGAATCTAAGTATGCCTCAAATCTGGAGTGACCAATCTTCCTGTAGACTAGACCTTTACCTGGTGTCCCTTTCACATAAGATAAAACACGAAGAGCGCCTGTCTAGTGTACCCTCCTAGGCTCATGCATGAACTGACTTAGAACACTGACTGCATATGAAATGTCAGGTCAGGTCACCGTCAAATAAATGAGCCTCCCAATTAGTCTTCGGTACTGACCAGGATCCTCCAGTAACTCTGAGCTACTATCCCAAAAAGGTAGTGTCTGCACGATAGGAGTGCTTTCTGGTTTACACCCAAGAAGTCTCGTCTCCTGTAAGAGATTCAATGCATACTTCCTCTGTGATAGCGTCATCTTATTATGTCCATAGGCAAACTCAATCCCTAGAAAATAACGAGACTTTCCCATGTCTTTCGTCACAAAATGTCTATAAAGATGACTCTTTATCTCTGTAATCTCTTCTGCATCACTCCCAGTCACTAGTATGTCATCTACATATACAGCTAGACATGAAAATCAGGCCGAACCAGCCCTAGGCCTTCCAGCCCAGCCTGGGCCCACCACGGCCCGGGCCTGTGGATCCCAACAATGGGCTGAGCCGGGCCAGGCCGATCGTGGGCCGTGGGCCGTGCTGGGCCCACGTGCCAGGCCCGCTCAGGTCCGTAAAGTAGGTCCTTTTTTTTTAAAAAAATAAAAAAAACAAACCAAAAGGACCGACCCGACCAAGCCCAGCCCAGCCCATCGATGAGCCATGGGCCGTGTTGGGCCTACGGCCTGCCAATAGAGGCCCCGCCCGGCCTGTGGGCCAGCCTAGCCTGGTCTAGGTCTCGTCGGACCTTTGTTTTTTGGACCGGGCAAGGTCGGACCGGTCCAGATTCTAACTCTATATACAACCAAGATAACACATCCACGACCTGTGCACCTATAAAACACTGAGTGACCTACTGCACACCGCTGAAAACCACCATCAAGTACCACCTGACTAAATTTTTCAAACCATGCTCTGAGACTTTGCTTGAGTCCATAGATGGCCTTCTTTAATTTGCACATATGATCCTCTCCCTGAGCAACGTACCCTAGAGACTACTCCATCAATATTGTCTCAGTCAAATCGTCACAGAGGAAGGCATTCTTCACATCAAACTGGCACATATCCTAGGAATTATTCAGAACTAGTGACAGAAGTACGCGGATAGAGTTGAGACGAGCAACTGGTGAAAAGGTCTCCTCATAATCAATCCCATATGTTTAACTGAATCCCCGAACAACCAGTCTAACCTTGTACCTGTTAATGCTGCCATCTGCCTTGTACTTGATGGTATAGACCCATCAGCAGGTGACTACTGTAGTCCCAGCAGTTCGGACCACTGACTCCCACGTGCCACAACTAGTAAGTGCAGTAATCTCCTCATCCATGGCCGCCTTCTAATGAGGAAGGGAAAGTGCTTCCTCATAAGTCTTAGGGATAGTTTGAGAAAGAAGGAACAAAGGAAAACTACGAAAACGAGGGTGTAGAGTATCATAAGACACAAAATGGGAAATAGGATGAATAGTGCATGAACGGGTACCTTTTCGAAGAGCTATAGGCATGTCCGAACAACTGGTGGACGGATTTGCATCTGCAGAGGAAAATGACCCGGTGGTGGGAGGCACTAGAGGATGCTGCCGTCGGTAATACACCCGCAAAAGCAGAGAGACTCGTGGCGGAACTGGTGGTGTGGACTGAGTTTCTGCATCCTGCAACTCAACAATCGAAGGAATGGGAACAGACATGCTAGATGGTGAATGGACATTGTAGTACGACTCGGACTCAAAGAAGGTGACATACATAATATCGTCGAGTAAGGGGATGGAAACACCTATAACTCCGTTGAGTCCTCAAATAACCCACAAAGACACATTTAATAAAACATGGGGACAATTTGTCTCGATCGAGAGAAAGGTCTTGAACAAATGCCACACATCCAAAGACTCTAGGTGCCAGACTAAACAGTGTCGACTCAAGTTTTAGACGGCGAAGTGGAACCTCACCCCAAGTGGTGCAGAGGACATCTAATTTATAAGATAAGTGGCTGTAAGTACAGCATCAGCCCATAAATGTTTAGGGACATGCATATGGAACATAAGTATACGAATGATGTCTAGGATGTGTCTATGCTTACGCTCTGTAACCCCATTTTCTTGTGAGGTGTGAGGACAAGAAGTCTGATGGATAATGCCCAATGAAGCACAAACAGAAGTAAGCTTGGACTGAATGAACTCAAGTGCATTGTGAGTTCGTAAAAACTTGAGTCACATTAAAATGATTCTTTATTTCGTTCAAAAAATTCTTGAGTACATCATAGACTTGACCACGATCTTTAAGCAAATACACCCATAATGTTCTAGAAAAATCATCCATAAAAACTATGTAATACCTATGACCTAACACAGACTCTACTCTAGACGAACCCCAAACAACATAATGAACTAACTCAAAAGTTGTAGTACTAGACGCAAACTCAACCTTTTAAACGAAGCACGATGATGCTTACCTAACTGACAAGACTCACAATCAAAACGTAAAACAGACTGCCACGGTAAAGCCTGTTGGAATTGCTGATGAGATGGATATCTCAGCCTATAGTGCCACAAGGAAGAGGACTCAACAGTAGACGCCGCAGAATCCAAATCTTGAGGTATCTCATCACGAATTAGCAGGTACACTCCATTGCCTCTGTCACGATCCAAACCAATCCTCCTCCACGTCTGTAAATCCTGAAATGTACAATGGAAATGAAAAAAGGTGACACAACACTGTAACTGTTTTGTGATGGCACTAATAAATAATAAATTGACAGGAAAATCAGACACAAAAAGGACATTCTCAAGTGACAATTGTGAAAAGGCGTGGACCAACCCTTCACCTGAGACGGGACAAGTTCGGCCATCAGCAATCGCAACAGTCGGAATATCAGATAACTGGAATAACTGGGTAAATAAGCTACGTGTACCTGACATGTGAGAGGAGGCACTGGAATTAATGATCTAGGAGGGATCCATGGAAGCAAGTAGAGCACTAGTACCTGAGGAACTGACATGTGTAGCTGTGGTAGTAGAGTCGGTGACCGTTAGCTGTTGAAGCCGCTCGTAGTCTGCCTGTGATACTGTGAATGTCGACGCCTCAGTAGTGACAACAGCTATAGAAGGCTCAGTAGTAACATTCGCCGTCTGAGGATAGTCAATAATATCCAACAATTTTCAATCCTGTAACCTAGCCACCTACAATGTGTACAACGTGGACGTCCACCTGTCTCACCATGACCGTGACCTCCTCCTCGAGAACCACCACGACCTCGACCTCGTGTGGCAGCCATGGCAGAAGGCTCTGACATTATAGGGGACATAGTTGTAGAAACCCTCAGAACCTTACCAAATGTAGTGCAGAGATTCAGAAGAGTGTCTGCAGCTAATACCTGACCCTCTATCTGAGAACTGATCTCAGGGTTTAAACAAGAAAGGAAAACCACAACAGCCAACTCCTCGCGATAACGACGCAGACGGGTGATATCAATAGTCAGAGGCTGATGAACATCCAACTCCTCAAGTAAGGCACGGAGAGCAGTGAAGGTATCCTGAACAGATCTATCCCCCTGCCGTAAAGTAAACAACTGCTCATATATCTCAAACACACGAGATATATTCTTCTCATGGCCATATGTCAGACGAAGGGTATCCCAGATATTCTTGGCAGGCCGTAGTGAAATAATGCCACGGGCAACAGAGGACTCCATACTGTTGGTCATCCTTGTAATAATAGCTGCATCATCAGTCAACCATTCTTCATACGTCTCAAACTTAACATCAGGAGGTGGGTCAGTAAGATGCATATGTTTTCTATGTGACAGAACAAATGTCTCAAAACTCTACGACCATGGAAGATAATTCGGCCCAGAGAGTTTTTCAGACATCCCACTCAAATTTTTCACAAAAGAGTCACAAGAGGCCATATAGACGAAGCAAACAACAAGCAACAATGATAATATATGTTGAAAACCAGAAGTACGGAAGCCGAACTGCTCACCAACTAGGGTGGATGTGACGTATTCACCCTCTACGAAGACCAAATGCACATAGACGACCTAGAACATGGCCATACGTTGCAAACACAAGGACTGAAGGTGTTGGACGGCCCTTGCAAACATGGAGGAAGGAACCTAGGGCATCACTGGCGGGAGAAAAACGATCGGTGACCCATAGAAGGGCTGGCAGGAACCGACGTTGTGGAAGTCAGGCGCCGACTACTGAACTGGAGGCCTAGAACAGGCCTGTCGGCGGTGGAAGGGGGCCCGAAGAGGTGGAGGCGGGGGCACCGGAGACTAGGGAGGCTTGCTGTTGCGGTGAACAGGGCAGACAGTCGACGATTCACCGACCACGAAGGGGCAAACGGTCGGCGGCACTATAGATCTAAGTTTTTTTTTTTTTTTTTGCAACCTAAGTTCTTGATACCATGTGATAAAAGATCAAAGTTGTTCTATTGATATGCGAAGAGTACATATATATACAGGTGTATTAGACATCCCTACAGTAAATGGATATCCAATAACCCGTTTAGACATAAGACATAATAATAACTACTCTAACAGATACAACATACAAGTGCCATGAAAATATGAGCTTCCATTCCTCTCAAAGTAAAGACAAACAAATGTACGACAACATTACATGCACCACACCAAGGTGGTTGGCATTTGACACTCTTTCACCGCCTTTTGTTTAGATATAATACTAGTAACATGAAAATACAAGGGCTACCATTCTTCTTAAACCAGAGGCAAACTAATGTACAACAAGTTGACTGGCACCACACCAGGGAGGTTGCAATTTAGGCTTTCATTGTCCTTCTCACTAGTTGCGTTAGGCTATCAGAATAATCTAGAAAGCTTAATCATTATTCTCAAGCAAAAGCAAAACGTACATCACTGAGAAGTACATCCTTGAATGGTTGAATCACAACTGAAATAGGATATTTGGAAGAAAATATAGGCATTTCCCAAAAATTGAAGGAGCAACCAAGAATAAGGTTTCAAGCAAACCTGTTCAACAAATCAGGCAGATTAGACCTAGACAAAGAAAGCATCACTAGAGAAACCAAAAAAGTTATTACGAAATGGACTTCCACTTGGCCACCATGATGCACATGTTCATTTAATTTATTTTCTCTCTTGGTGACTATTTTTTATCTATAAAAGCAACCTTTTGTGGGCATTTATGGAAAAAATTTTGACAGCATCATATTTATTTTGAAATTCCAAGTGTATTTTCAGACTAAGCCCATACATATAGCAAATCCAAAGTAAATAATTATCCAAGATTCTCTTTTTGAAGAACAATACAGTTCAGATTAGGAAGAGAATTATTCAACATTATTGATAATCACTATTGTTACATGTATAAATAGGATTTATCCTTAATACGGATATCCATATATCATACATCCACATAAACATTAACTATACATCTAATAACCTATACCTAATACTCCCCCTCAAGTTAGAGCATGGATATTAATCATGCTGAGCTTATTAAATAAAGAGTTAAATATACCAACACTTAATCCTTTGGTGAAGACATCTACCAACTACTCTGTTGTCTAGCATAAGGTATACAAATAACTCATTTCATTACTATTAGAG
This sequence comes from Posidonia australis, assembly GCA_024699735.1. Taxonomy (NCBI): domain Eukaryota; kingdom Viridiplantae; phylum Streptophyta; class Magnoliopsida; order Alismatales; family Posidoniaceae; genus Posidonia; species Posidonia australis. Next base: position 6,690 of record JAMKQA010090404.1, read on the forward strand.
TTGTCTTTTAGTCTATGTTAGTGTTAGTTATGGGTTGTTAAGTTATTGAATATCCGTTTATCCTTGAGTATCTAATAGTCCTTATATATATGTAACTCTTCTTTCAGAAGTAACATATACAGATTTTATCTTTTTCCCTTCAATAATTACTACATCACACGCATAATAATAGTCCACCTCAATATGCTTAGTGTGTTCATAAAAGGTAAGATTATTTACAATAAAGATCATAGTCTGATTGTCACAATACATTGTCATAGGTGTCTTCACTGGAAAGCCAGGCTCTGACTTAAAGAATCTAAACAAGACCATTTCATAAGTTGTTTGAGCTATAAAACGGTACTCTATTTCTGCATTGGACTTCGATACAACAATATGCTTTGTATTCCTTCAGGTTGCAAGATTTCCTCCAACATAGATACAGTAATCGAATGTAAAATTTTCTATCACCTCAGTCTCTAACATAGCCAAAATCAAAATATGCCTCAATGTCTAGACTGTCATGATTCTTATAGGTTAGTCCTCGTCTTGTTGTACTTTTAATATATGCGAGTACACAAAAGACACTGTGCTAATGTACCTCCCTAGGTTCATACATGAACTGACTAAGAAGTCTAACTACACAGGAAATATCTGGACGTATCACTATCAAGTAGATTAACTTCCCAATCAGTCGCCTATATCCGCCAGTATCCTCAGATATACCTATAGAGTTGTCCTAGAAAGCTGGTGTTTAATCAATAGGAGTACTTTTTGGTTTACATTTTATAAGACCTATCTTCTAGAAAAGATCAAGTACATATTCTCTCCTAGACAATATCATCTTCCCTTTTGACATAAGTAAACTCAATTCCTAGAAAATACTTAGGACGGTCCATATCCTTAGTAGTGAAATGCTACTGCAAATACTATCTTCACTCCCTGTAAGTGTGATATCAACAACGTAAACTACCAACAACAAACAACTATTGATGCTTCGCCTAATAAACACAGAGTGGTCTACAACACATCTTGTGAAGCCAAACCGCATCATCACCACACTAAATTGGTCAAATCATGCTCTTGAACTCTGCTTGAGGTCATATATGGCCTTTCTAAAAAGGCACACACTGTTCTCTCTCTCAACAACATACCTCAGAGATTGTTCCATATAAACCTTTTTTACTAAATCACCATAAATAAAGGCATTCTGAATATTAAGTTGATGAAAATCTCATGACTTGTTGATAACAATAAACAAAAGTACCCTTATAGAATTAAACTAAGCTACAAGTGAAAAGATATCCTCATAGTCAATGCCATAAGACTATGTGAAGCCGCGAGCCATCAACCACGCCTTACATCTGTCTACTGAACCATCAGGTATGTACTTGATAGTGAATACCCATCGACAGCTAACTATGCTAGTTCCTTCAAGTCAAGTAAACAAATTCTATGTACCACAAGTGGATAATGCTTGCATTTCCTCATCCGTGATTACCTTCCAATGTGGTAATAGCAATGCTACTTGATATTTCCTGGGTATAAACTTTAAGGATATGAATAAAGCAAATTGGTGAAAAGATGGGTGAAGATAATCATAAGTAATAAATGTAGAAATAGAATAGATAGTGAAAGACGAAGTACCTTTCTGTAAAGCAATGGGTATATTCAGATCTGAATGTGGAAAATCTACAGAGAAGAGTGATAGCTGAGTCAGAATTGACGAATGCATGTGTTATCGTCAATGATATATTTGTAGTGGACGAGTCATCCTTTCCTACAATGACCTGCCATGAGCATCTCCTATATGCACAATCTCAACAAGCTGAAGAATAGATATAGTATCAAGACAAGTAGGAGGTTCCTTAAAGTCAAAATAAAACTTAGACTCCCAAAAGGTAACATCACCAGAGATAAAATAATGCGACTAGAAAAGTGATAGCAACAATATCCCGTCTAAGTACTCGAACATCCTATAAACGCACATCGGGAGGACAGAGGATCTAATTTGTCAAGTCTTGGACTGAGATCCAGCACATATGCAACACATCCAAATACCTTTGGTGGAAAACTGAATAACTCTTTATCAAGACACAAACGTCTTAAAGGAATCTCACCGCCAAAAGACGCAAATGACATCTTATTAATAAAATGGACAGCAATAAGGGCAGCATCAAACCAAAAAGGCTTGGGTACTTTCTTCTGTAACAAAATAGTGTAGGTGACATCAAGCATGTGTCAATGTTTGTGTTCTGTCATCCCATTTTATTGAAAAGTATAAGGACATGAGGTCTAATAATGAATTCTCAATGAATTACAATAATTTTTTACATCACTCTGAACAAACTCTAATGCATTGTCCAAAAAATTTAGGAGTAACAGAAAAATAATTTATTATTTCAGTGAAAAAAATTTTGACAATGTCAAGAACAATTGTCTTTCCTTCAGAAGGTAAACCCAAAACACCTTAGAATAATTGTCTACAAAAATAATATAATGGCAATAGCTAGACATAGACTGACTATGAGTCGATTCTCAGATATCACAATGAACTAAATCAAAAGAACTCTAACTGCTAGACAACGTAGAACGCCTATGAGCAGCACGATGATGCTTACCCAACCTACACGACTCACAGACAAAAATCCAACTTTAATCCAAGGAAGTGATTGTCAAAGATTTTTATGTGACGGATAACCAAAACGGCAATGCCATAACAAAAAAGACTCTGCATCAATTGGTACCCCTAGCTGCCAATGTAACAAAAAAAACTCTACATCAATAGGTAAAATAATTGAAACAAAGTGGAAAAATTGTTACCTGCCCCCTAACTGCCAATGTAGCTACAGTAAATTCAACACGGGATGCGTCCTTACATGATTTGAACCCCATTGCAGGATATAGGGACCCATGTAAAGTCTAAAGGAGTACTAACATTGCCCTTCGTCTCCTGTCGAACGAAATCAAGGATGTTCCAGTAGTAGGCATTATCCTCGACCATCACAAATCACAATAGCAAGTGTCGTAGCAACAAGTTCTGTCTCAGAAGTCACATCATCCAACTCTAACTTTTCCAAATCCTCAACCACATGACTCCGAGTCTTAACTCCTAGAGCCGCTAATGTCCATGATCGAGGACGTGCCCGAGGTCTCTCCTTCAATCGACAGTGGGACCTCTGTAGTAGCATTTAATGCCATTGAAACCCTAGAGACCCCCATGGCTATCTGTGTCTCGACCCCCTCCATCATCTCTACTACCGTTGGCTCCTCCAACGTAGAAACCAAAGTTGGCTCGAGCCCACCAGACGTCAACAGCCTGCTTCCAATCTATGCCAACTTTTTTAGCCCCATGTACGTTTTCCTGAAACGAATCATCCACTACCAAAGATATACCACGAACATCAGTGGTACATATTCAGGGAAAAATCAAGGAGGACGAAGAACAACAAAGAATGAAAAGGAAGGCAGAGCATACCTATGCTTATCAAGGCACACTGTCGTCGCCACCGTCGATGACTATGCCTAAATATCATCGTAAGTATCCCATAGTCGCCCAACGTCACCACTACCTATGCCCAAGCCACCCTAGTCGCCGCCCACACTGTTGCTTCCACTTATGTCATAACTTCAGTCGTCGATGTAGATATCCTATTGGGACACTCCTTTATCTTTATTAAGTCCCATTGCATCATAACATGTCTCATTCATCCTTAAAAATCTTCTACTCAGTCCAAATACTCTCTAAAAGTCTATTTACCAATTCAGACTGTTGAACGCCAAATTTCTGGCATTTAACATTATACACCAGAACTTTAGCGTCTAACGTTATACACCTAATCTGAAACGTCTAACGTTATACTCCTTACATATGACGTTTAACGTCTCCAGTACTACTTCCTGTCATTTCTATCAAGTTTCTTTTTTTGAACATAAAATAAATATCCAATATTTTCAAACGAGCCTTCTTACCATGTTTAAGGGTCTTTATTACCTCATTAAATCTCTCATTTAACCACACTTGAATTGGCAATCAAATTTGACAAGTTTTCGAACAGATGGTGCTAGACGCTAGCATGTGAGCATTTAACGTTAAACGTTATATATTTTACGTCTTACACCTAACAACTCAACAACGGCACATAAGTCACTTTCCTTCTCTAGAAAATTTTGAATTCAAATAGTTTCCTTTTTTTAGAAGACTCCTTAAATCATGTCAGAGGTCATTATGACCATAGAATCAAACGTCGGTTTCGTGTCGGACTTCGGTCCGACAAAAATAGGAAACGTGTCGGACATCTGTGGAAATGTCGATGGAAACGCGGTAAGTTTACAGAAGTCCATGGAAATGGTAAAAAAACTTTGAATTTTGATTTGAAACTCTTAGATAAGCTAAAGTAAGTAATAATCTACATTTTAGACTACTTAGATCAACTTCCTCAATATATATCACATGAAAATACAGTAGATAGACCTAATAGAAACATTCCGAAGTATAAATAATACATAAAAATGCTTAATAAATGTTTAAAAACAAAAGACTCAAAAAAATTACCTTATATATGC
>JAMKQA010090405.1:0-12585 GCA_024699735.1 Posidonia australis
ACTGGTAACTATGATTGAATCTGTTATAGCAATTCAGGACAATGTAACCAAATTTGTTATAGACTTGTCATTAGCGTGGCTTATTGGAATTCTTTAAACCACTGCAATTATTGTGCTGATTTTGAGCTTGAAGAAATCCATTATGTGTAGGAAAATTTGTAGATTCATGGTTGTTGTAACGACAACGTCTGCCTCTTCCTCTATAAAAACCTCTTCCTTTATTAGAATTAGATTGACTACTATTTTTAGAAATCTGAGGCTTAGTAGCCATGTTGACAGTAGCAAAGGTAATATCAATAGCAATATTCTTAACTGATCGCATCTCAAAACTTTGCAGAAGACTACGAAGTTCTTCAACGGAAATAGGATCAAAGATTGTTGATATTGAAGCAACTAAAGGATCATACTCGGCATCCAAACCAATTAAGATATGAAGAATCAAAACACCATCTTCAATACGATTAGCTGCAACAACCAGATTATTAGCAATTTCCTTTATTTTTTCAAGATAATAAATGATGGAGAGCTCTTGTTTCTTTGTTGTTTGCAACTGAAGTTTCAATTGCATTATCGTAGATCTGGATTTTGAAGCAAACAACCGTTTGAATATACTGCACATGGACTCAAAAGTGGTAAAACAAACTACTTGAGTAAAAACAATTAGAGATAAAGAAGAAAGCAACCTGTCTAGTAGTAAGTGATCTTACTTCATCCATGTTTTGTAAACTACATTTAGTAGTAAGAACTAAATGCTTCATTCATTTAGTTCTTCACTAAATGAAAAGGAAGCTCCACTCTCACCATCGGTAAGAACAATAGTGGATCTTTCCAAGAAATGATTTGGATTGGGATTTGAGTCATTAACAAACCTAATTAGATCATTACCTTTGAGAATGGGAAGAATCTATGACCTCCACAATAGATAGTTGGTACAATCTAGTTAAACTTGCATTGAATGACTAAAACTTGTTGTCGTCGCCATTGTTGATGCAGGTGCCAAGGTTGTTGCTGATGTCAGATTCACCATTTTTTCAATCAAAGCTCTAGAACAAAAAATCAAGTGATTTGAGGAAAAATCACAGAAGAGATCGAGTGAGATTTGAGGAAGAATCACAAAAGAAATCGAGAGATTTGGAAGGTGTCATAGAAGAAATCGAAAGATTTGGAAGGTGTCATGGAAGAAATGCTGAAAATCCATGGCTCTGATATCATGCTAAAACATCACAGTATTATTTGTAAAAATGATTCTCTTACTAATCCAAGAGAGATCACTTGTAGTATTTATAGATGAGTAAATTACAAAGTTGTTACAACCATTACAATGTGGGAATGTGTGTTACATTTACAATTAATCATAACAGAAATAACTAATCCAATAATTAATGTCTTCACCGATCAATACCATCACTGCCACCACACTATGTGCTCTGCAATGTGGGAATGGATTAGTCTATCAGTCGTTTGTTTATCTCATGTAACTTCTCCAGGGCAACTGCATTTGCATTTCCGCAAGGATTCAAGGAGATTCACCGGACGCCAGCCCAATGCCCTCCGACATGCTACTCTTCACATGGTCAGATAAAATTTCCCTCTTAATACTTGTTATCTATTGACGAATTTGGAAAACCCAGAGTGGCTGAGTCTTCAAAGCCCAACAACTACCGAAACTAGGTATACCGAATAGTTTTTTGTCGTTGATTTTTACCCAGCCTAGACTTTTTGTTTTGTATACGTTGATTGGGGCGTCAATCTGGGCTCACTAAATTTGCACGTACGTTGAGTGATCTCAGAATCTCTAGGATCAGATCTTTTCTCTGCAACACTTGTAATGCATTTACCTCTCATGGTACTTGTAATCACCACTTACGTGCTTTGTATCCTTCCGTAATTAATGAAACTTTTCAGCCTCCTTAACAAAAAATAGCTTTACATGATTTGAACTATAATTATGTAATTAATATAATTTATACATTTAAATATACATAAGAGAACAAAATAAAAAAATAAATTATATATATATGTATAAAAACATAAAATTTTTATTTTTAAAATATGCACGTTTTTTTTGTTGAACTATTTTCAAATAAAACTCGAACTTTGAATTTCAATTTCAAAACAAAATTTTCAAACTTAATTCGAATTCCAGTAAACTCAGACATGGTAATTTGACATTTGTATTTCAAACGCTCAGACGTGCGCATGTCAGGTGACAGACGAGGACCTGGTAACGTCAGGTAATCATTTTAACGTCAGGTAACATCAAGTAATCATTCAACAGATTTATTGTCTGCAATTTTCAGGTATCTGATTCTAGATCCTGCTAAAAAGCCATGCTAAAAATTGTGAAAACATAAAACAAACGAAAAACTTGGGAAAATATGGACAAAAGAAAAACAGAGAACCAGAAAAGATCACATAAGTAACTCGTATTTTCCCCCTACATTAATAACCACATCACAGTTCACAGTAAAGAAAAGTCCAGGAGCAAAATGGCAACATTGGATATGCGTGAAGGTATCTCACTGTAAAACAATTGGACAGAGAATGAAAGAAAATCCCAGGGCAGAACCCAGAAATGCCTAAGATATCTGAGAGAATTTACAGACGTAACACTCGTACTCTTACAGTCGCGTCACAAGGAAAAATCGATACATGCTTGAACCCGCAATGGCCTCGCCAGCAATGAAATTGCAGAGAAAGAAGACACAAGTATTGCTCAAGAGTTACACTGTCAGCAGCTCCTGGAAAGAATAATAGTTGACCCAAGTCAAAAGAGTGAACCACTTTAGAATAGGAACTACGAAAGAGAGTGAGAGCTTTTGAGAGAAAATGACGATGCTCACTCTTCTTCCTCAGTACAAAAATATTTCTTTTAAAGTTCACTTCTCTTAAAAAGAATATGTTTCACTTCAGCTTAACAGCCATGCTACATTTGGTTATAGGCCTCAGATTTCCCAAATTGTACATCCTCACGTTGACGATATAAATTCTAGGTTGTCAAATTTTGATAGTATAAGAACTACAAAGAGGGTACTGCAAATGCTTCTTGTCAGTGCCCAAAGCATATTCTACATAACTTGTTATCGTCAAGTGTTTCAGTAAGGCCTTCTCAGAGCATACCTTCTCCTTCTGTTTCTGGATGGAGTCTATTTTCTTCATATATTCATCTGTCACCTTCTGCATATTCAGTGGACAAATAATATTTAGATTACGATAGCCACCAAGAAAAGGGATCTGAAAATAAAGAGTGAATGACTACTTAGAATATAATATCAAGATTTCGATTTAAAAAAGAGAATCTTGCACCTGAAGGTCACTTGACAAGTCTTTAACATTGTCCTCAGAAAGCTTTTTCTCCTGTGAGTAGGAATGAAGAAAATAAACTTGGGCAACAGGTGATATTTATAATTTCAAAGAAAAATTGAGAGAATGGAAATTCAAATAAGAAAAATGACACTGGGGAGATTTAGAGGCGCAAACCTTCTCAAGTTTCTCATAAGCTTTTAGAGCGTCTCTCCTAATGTTTCTTATAGCAACCTACAAAAGGTCATTCATGACAAAGATTAATATATAGCCGCAAACAACATAGATACAAGAAAAAGGAATATTACAAACTTTGTCATGTCATAGACCAAAGATGGTCAAACCAAAACCAAAATCGACACCTTCAATGCCATGTCTTTTTAGGTGATTGAAATTCTCAAACTGTGTTATTATCAAACTATAATGTTCTCTTTCTGCTAGTGTCATAAAGGAAAAAGAAACAGAAGGAAATCACATGACCATCATTTATTTATGTGAAGTATGTTATCTGTGATGTTCGTGTTGCTGGAAATAGTGCTTGGAGAAACAATGACCAGCATTAGAAATTAGAAGTACTCATGTATTAGAAAGATGCAGAAAGAAATTGATGAATAAGAGGGAAACTGAAAACTGTAGTTCCACGTAAATTGATTTTGAGCCAATAATATGCTCTTCTTTGCTAACTCTTTCCCTACACCTAATTATTCCTACACAACTTTAGTTTTACGAAATGGGTTGGGCATGGCAAATCATTGAAGAGTTTTATGAATGATAAGGAAGAGGTGGAGCAACTGGAGAGCAAGTATCATACATGAAGAGGTCAAGTTGTGTGATAGGAGCATGGTACTAGATGTCAACACATGTCGACGAAATTTCACAAACACACGTCGTTTTTCAACTTACCAACACGACACTAACACAACATAGGCATTATAATTTTGTAAACAATGAGGATTTTGTTTACTATATTTCCACCAACACGACACCAACATGCCAATATTTCTACCAACACATGTTGATTTTTCTAACTTGCCGAAATCCAATATGAAATCGACGTTTCAAACTATGGATAAGAGACATTGATGGTGGCTCAAGTGGGATGTTGTAATCTAACTCCACAATTCTTCCATTAGAAGTCTCAAACCTCAGTAGCATCTCCTCTACGATCTACACTAAGGTAAATCATAAAACTTTCCTTATTTCACCACAACTAACTATAAACCTTCCTTGTATTTGCCAGTTCCAAAACTCTAGTCTCTAACAAATGTTAGTATGTGAAGCCGACCTCATACTAGAGAACTAAACAATCAATATATTTATACGCAAAATAGTAGTATATGTACTCCCAAGTTTCTATAAAAAACATGTCAAAGCTACCAAAATCTTGACATCTAACAACGTCAGTTTTATCATTCCAACCCTCTTTTAAATATAAATTAAGCAAGCACTAAAGTATAAGGCATTTTCGTCATAATTACACAAACATAGAAGTTCACTGGAACCATAGAAGTATCACTCATGTATCTCCAACGCATTGACTTGGACTAGTATACAAATTTTAATCCAATAAAAGCACTTCCAGAAAGCTACTGCTATAATCAAACATAAACATTTTGTACAAGTGTTGCAAACAAAAAAAAAAGTATTGATGTGATTCAATCCAGATGTCAATTGATGGACACATGAATTTGCGATTATAAAAAAAACAAAAAAAAAAAACAGTTCATTGCATAATTAAAAACATAACGAAGGTCACATTGAAATAAAAGAACAGTTCATCATAGATTTGATTACATAATTTAATAACAGAAGAGAAGCATATAAAAATTACTGTTACCTTCCCTTCTTCTGCTTGTTTGGCAACAACTTTTGACATCTCCTGCACTCAAGGGATTGGGAAAATTCACGTTTTGCAGTGTTTTTAAAATGTAACTAATCTACAGTCAAAATTTTCAAAAGAAGAACATATATAATAAATTTTATTTCAAATATCAGGTTTTTGTTTGGTTGAAGCCTTAAAGGTTAACCATGTTTACACCTATAGTTATGTATTATTTATTTCTTTGCCTATAACACTGAGGCTGTGCCACCATAGAACTCAATTACCAAGACACAAATGTATTCAGATCTTCTTGGAACAATATCAAACTCTCTTGAGAATGTCATTCAGACTAGATCATTTCATTAGAACATTCCAAACAAGATAAATTAGTAATATAAAAAAGGGTAATCGTGTATGGAAATTCTTTTCAGATAAAGAGCTACAAGGTTATGATGATTGTAGAGTTTGTGGAAAAGAAAGAGAGATCATTCTATTAGAAAGAGAGCATTACATATTTATAGAGGTCTAAAGAATACCGCTAAATGGATATACCTAAACAGATATCCAGTAACCCGCTAAGTTATATAAACTATAGAATTAATAACACTAATACTCCTCCTCAAACTGGAGTATAAACATCAAATAAGCCCAGCTTGGTACATAAAGACATAAATGACCCACTACTCAAACCCTTGGTAAATATATCAGCAAACTACTCAGAAGAATGAGTATGTGGGGTGGAGATCATCTCCTTCAACACCATATCTCGAACATAGTGGAAATCGATCTCAATATGTTTGGTCTTCTCGTGGAATGTGGGATTGTTAGCAATGAAAATGATTGTTTGATTGTCACAGAACATTAGCATTGGGACCTCAGGTGACAAGCCGATCCCAGAGAGAAGAGATCTAACCCACACCATCTCGCATGCAGTCTGAGCCATAGCTCTGTACTCAGCCTCAGCACTAGAACGTGATACCACGTTCTGCTTCTTGCTCCTCCATGTAACAAGATTGCCTCCCACATAGGTACAGAAACCAGAGATAGACTTCCTATCTCCACGATCCCCTGCATAACCTGAATCTGAGTATGCCACAACATTGATATGACCATTCTTTCTATAGATCAGACCTCTGCCTGGAGAGCCCTTTACATAAGAAAGGACTCGTAAAGCTCCTACCCAACGTACCTTCCTCGACTCATGCATAAACTAACTCAGCAAGCTAACCGCATAAGAAATATTTGACCGAGTAACTGTAAGGTAGATAAGCTTGCCAATGAGTCTCCTATACTGGCCTGAATCATACAGCAACTCAGAATCAGTATCCCACAGTGGTGGTGACTGCTCAATAGGTGTACTCTCTGGTTTGCACCCTAGCTGTCCTGTTTCCTGGAGAAGATCAAGAGCATACTTCTTCTGAGACAATACCATTTTGTCATTTGCATATGCAAACTCAATGCCAAGGAAATACCTTGGTTTCCCTAGATCCTTGATAACAAAGTGAGTAACCAGGAAACTCTTCACCTCTTTGATGCCTTCACAATCACTACCAGTTACCAAAATGTCATCTACATAGACCACCAAGAGTACACACCTCTGCTCAGATTTCCTGTAGAAAATTGAATAATCCACAACACATTCTTTTAATCCAACCTTCAGTATTACTTGACAGAATTTCTCAAACCATGCCCTAGGACTCTGCTTAAGGCCATGATTGCCTTTTTGAGCTTACAGACTTTGTTCTCCCTATGAGCAATATACCCTGAAGGTTGCTCCATAAAGACAGTCTCTGTGAGATCACCATATAAGAAAGCGTTTTTGACATCAAACTGGCATAACTCCCAGGAATGGTTGATTGCCATAGAGAGAACAATCCTGATAGAGTTGAGGCGAGTAACAGGGGAAAAGTTCTGATCATAGTCAACGCCATAAGTCTATGTGAGCCCTCTAGCAACCAGTCTTGCTTTGTATCTGGGACCAAGGAATATAATTGGGCCTGACAATTTCTCTGAGGTAGCACTCAGACTCTTCACAAACATATCACGAGATGCCATATGGACCAAACGACAGGAGGTACAATCCAAATAATTGCTGAAAATAACCAGGAGTGAACCGGACTGCTCACCAAACGAGTTGGATGTGACGTATCCACCCATAACTATGACTGGAGGTGTTGTAAAAGCCTAGATCATGGCCACACGTTGCAAACGACGAGACGAGAGGGGCGGGACTGCCCTTACACACATTAAGGAAGGACGTTAAGGCATCACTGGCAGAAGAAATGACGCCGGCGACCCCTGGAAGAGCCGGACTGGCCGGTACTGAGGAGGCAGAGGACCGACGGCGGACGTGGAAGGCCAGAACAAGCTCGCCGGCGACGGAAGGAAGTCGGGAGGGGTGGAGGAAGGCTCGCCTGGGACAGAGGAGGCCTCCTATGGCGAAGGCCGAAGCTGCTGTGGCCTATGTATGCAGGACAGTCAACAGCGGCGGGAAGACAAGGCCGGTGCAGGCCTGTCGGCGACTACTTCAGGAGGAAGAGGGTAGAGGAGGGGGCGTCGGAGGATAGGGAAGCCGTTTGTGGTGGTGGAAGAGGGCAGACGGTCGGCGAGTCGCCGACGACAGGGAGATTTTCGACCGACAGCACTGTAGAAGCACTGTAGATCTAGGGTTTTTTTTTTTTGTTATAACCTAAGCTTTGGATACCATGTAGAGTTTGTGGAAAAGAAAGAGAGATCATTCTATTAGAGAGAAAGCATTACATATTTATAAAGGTCTAAAGAATACCCCTAAATAGATATACCTAAATGGATATCCAGTAACCCGCTAAGCTATATAAACTATAGAATTAATAACACTAATAATGATGACTACCTCAATAATAAGCATAATTAGTACAATTTCAAGGTCACTAGCCACTAGAGTTTCACAACAACTACTCATATAGAATTAGTTTTAAATATTAGAGAATCAATGAGCTAAGTTACTCAAGAAATATTACACAATTATTCCTAGAGGAAATTTCAACTATATCAAATTAAGACTAAGATCTTACTGTCAATCCATCCAATTCTCATTTGTAGCCTTCTTGTATTGGGTTGCTAAATATCTGTATACCCATTGATGTACCTTAGTATCTCTTCTATACAAGGAGAATAATCTTTCATCAACAACAACTTTTGCTTTCTTATTCATATAATATCAAGTGTGCATTGATAAAAGCCATACACCCACCACCAAACAGCCACAACCCATCACCATTCCACCTCCCTTTCTTGTTGGCCCCCAAATCACACTCTAATGGCTTCTCCAACCGCCACGAAAGAAGCCACAGGTTACCAACGACCTACCAGCTTTAGCCCGACAATCATCAGGACGTCATAGGCTACCACAGGTCCTTCAACCCTGTGAACAAGTACTGGGCCTCTCACAGGCCTGTGGTATGAGTCAAGCAAGGAAACATGGCTAATAAAACAAATCCTTAAAAACTGGGACATATACAAGTAGACAGACACGGGAATAATATTTTTTTATTTAATATTAGTTATTAAATTATTATATAAGAAGCACCATAAACTGAAAATTTATAACAAAAAACATGGAAATGACATTACTTGAATTAGCAAGTGGTATTCATTTAGCTTTCTAAGAAACTACTAAGTACCAAAACTAGTAAGTATCCAAGAGACAACCAAATATAAAATCTAGGTATCCTAGAAGTTTATCTAATTGTCTGTAGCTACTTAGTCAAATGGTAAAGCCTCTTTGGTTGTAAGAGAGATAGGGTGTTCGAATCTCACAGACTAGCATATGGAAATTAGTGGGAAAAAAGTGTGCTAATTCCCTTCAAAGTCTCCTACAGACTAGCATATGATCCTGGTGTGTCCAGGAAGTGTCCTGGCATGCCCAGCAGTCAAAATAAACAGAAAAATAGCTGGTGTGTCAAGCACGTATTCATATCTTGATATGTGTCCGACATCGCTGCTTCTGTGGAGTATCTGTGAATCCTACGACTTAAACATCTTAGAAGTGTTAGATCAAGATTGGAAATCCTGAGGGGGCCAAAGTTGTGGATTCTGATGTGATCTTATCCACTCTAGAGGTAAGACATTTTGATTCCTACCTCCATTACATTAGAGCATGTCCCTTGTCTACAGATGCTAAAAAACACAGTTTGAAGGATAAAAGGTATTGAGCAATGTAAGGATTCAGTGATATGACCGATGGTAAGCCAACTAATAGAAAAATAAGGGTGGAGAACATGACTCTGGCAGTCTCTAGTGTCTCAATGTGTGTCCGTAACAATCCTGATCGTCACACCTAACATAACCACAGTTTTTTTAATTAAATATCAATTACAGAATCTAAATCCAAACAAATAATATAAAATTACTACAGTTAACAGTAATAATTCCGAAACAAAATATCTATCCAAGACCTTCAATGTATGACTGAGTGACTTCTCTCTAAATACACAAGTAAGTAAATTAACTATTAAATTTACACTTGTAAAACACAATCACAAGTACACGTGAGTGACTACTAAAAAAGTCACCCAACACACATTCCACATTAAAACCAAAAAAACCAAACTCAAACCTACCCTAAAACATCAGTCGTAGCTACTACCGCACAGGACATGACCAAAATGCATGCCAGGAACACTCGGGCCAACTCCGCTAGCCACATGTGTGCGACATAAGGCAACAGTCTTGTCCAGCAAACACACAAGTGCTCACTCACCCTAAAACCAAACAAAAACCTGTAAAAACTTCAACAATTCTACAAAACCCCAAGCACTGCAATACACTATTGCAAACAAGCATAAAGCCTTTTTAATATACTTTTTAAAACCATTTTTTCTTTTCTAGAATAAAAAACAACATACATTTTTTAATCTTTTTATGCACATTTAAAATGACCACTCTATGTCAAATGAAGCCTGAAATCATCACAAATCCACATAAACCATACACACACACACAATCTACAAATCTGTTGTATCACTTGGACTCAAACGACCAACACTAGTCACAAACAACCCTCATAGCATGCTGTAATGCCACAGACAAGCCAACCTGTGTAGAAACTCCCTCATCCTAGATTCAAACTCTAAGAACCCTTATCTGTCTATACAACGATATACACACACAAGGTCCGTTCTCTCGACATTCTTGAAACTATTGCACTCAACCACCTAGAAGATTTTTTCACCTTTTAGTCCCATCAATACTTCTTGAGACTTGAGCCTACTCCGCTAACTTTCGATCCTTTAAAGGTATCGATCATCCTTTATCCGTCGGTTACATTATTCAACCTCGTCTATAACTTCATCCTTAACCTTTTGGTCCCACAAACCTCACCCAAAGCCTTTTAGTTTCTTTTAAAACCACAAAAAACCTCTCAGATATCATCCTAAGCAATAAGCTCTCGACCATCCACAGACATCAATCATCCCTGATTTGTCGACCACATGCTTTGACCTATTGCTCCTTCCAACCCATAGAAATTCTTTACAAAATTTATGCATTTCTTTCTAAAACCTTTTTAGAAAATCATTTGAAAAATCATTTCAAAATCAACTCAAAACACCACACCACAACAGATTACAGTCTATTAAACTACAAAATAGCACAACCTAACTACACCAGGGTACACACCCCTTATAGGCGCAACACACACATACCTCAAGCACAAAAAATAGATCAGTAAAATACTACCACCCACAACAGACCATAAAAGCCACCACACAAACAAGAAAAATACGTATAATATACCAAACCAAAGATAATTAAATTATCTATCATATGCAACTAAAATCATAAAAATCCAATATCTAAAATTCAAAATAATAACAAATGAAAGCAGCATGCTCACACACTAAACAATGTTGTCACAAACTCAACCAACATCACAAAAATCTCAATTTAAGCAGTGGAAATTATCAATAAAAGATGTGAATCATACACAAAGTTAGATTCAACCATAGAATCAAACGTCGGTTTCGTGTCAGACTTCGGTCCGACAAAAATAGGAAACGTGTCGAACATCGGTGGAAATGTCGGTGGAAACGCAGTAAATTTACGGAAGTCCATAGAAATGGTAAAAAAACTTTGAATTTTGATTTAAAACTCTTGAATAAGCTAAAGTAAGTAATAATCTACATCTTATACTACTTAGATCAACTTCCTCAATATATATCACATGAAAATACAGTAGATAGACCTAATAGAAATATCCCGAAGTATAAATAATACATAAAATATTTAATAAATGTTTAAAAACAAAAAGACTCAAAAAAGTTACCTTGTATAAGCTTAATACCATGAAGAATGCCTTGGTGGATCAAAATATTCTTCCTGTACATCAGCCATATTGTGTTCTCAATGAATTTGTTGTCGAATTTGAGACTCTCTCCAGAACACATAGTTGTTCCAAGACATATGATTATAATATGTCTAATATTCATTGATGAAGTAGTGGTATTGTAATATTGGCAGTTGTATTAAGAATCCCATTGGTGAATATTGAGGAATTATATATACTGGTTGAGGCTGTCGAGGGATATAAGAATGACTTAGAGGACGTTCAGGTGATTGCCATTCATATTGTGTTGGAGGAGGTGCATAATGAAATAATGAATCCATATCCCATCCAGTTTGTTCGCTTGGAGCATGAGAAGATGTAGTTCTTGTCCAATCGCTTTGAGCACTATCGTCTGTTTGCCCAACATAACTACCTCCATAAGAACTATAATTATAAGGATCTCTAGGATCATGAATACTCAAAGAGTTAAGTGAGTCTAACAAAGATCCTCTTGAATGACTGCTCCAAGAATCTTTATCTAGTTGTTGATCACGACGACCCTGTCGTCGATAATAAATTTCTGGCCGGCCTCCATGATCCTCATCTTGTGTAGCATGTGTGAAGGCATCCTCCCCTGTAAATGGACTAAGTGACCTTTGTGTCTCTCTCTGTTCTTGTGGCTCTTTTGTTGCAGGTGGGGTTACATCTCTAATGCCACCATCATCGTCGTTTAGTGATTGTGTACCATCATCATCATCTGTGCTACTGTCACCCCCTAAGCCCGGAGTATGTCCACGAGAGTGTCCTGATGAGCTCATGTATTCCTCTACATCAATGGCCATTTCACTAGAAATTCTAGAAGATGGTCTACCTTCTTCTTTATCTAGAACTGGTTCTCCATTTTCTTACAACCATTGAAGTATAGGATCATCTTCTTCGTCCTCGTTATAAATATATGCAAGATCTATTGGGTCCATGTAATCTTTTTCTTCTCCCTCTTTAATATGTTTTATTCTTAGCCGCATGTTATAATGCACAAATACCAAGTCATTCAACCTTGCAGTGTCTAATCTGTTTCTTCTCTTTGTATGAATAAGGTTGAATGTACTCCAATTTCGTTCACAACCAGATGCTGCTGTTGTTTGAGATAAAACCT
>JAMKQA010090408.1:0-13257 GCA_024699735.1 Posidonia australis
CCCCCCCCCCCCCCCCCCCCCCCCCCCCCCCCCCCCCCCCCCCACGCCAAAGAAGGCGAAGAAGGGTGATGGTCGAGGGGAGATGTGTGTAGGGAAGAAGAAGAAGAACAGTCATGCTGGAGAAGCGTTTGTCTCTCCTTTTTTAAATGCGCTGGAAAGGTTAGTTACGTAGGCGTCTAACGACGAAACGTATGCACCCATGCACCTACACATCCGCAGCTCAATCACCAGCTTCAAAACACGAGGCCATCCACACAACACACTTGCATGTCCATGTACACAGGAGCATAGGTACAATGCCTCCACTAAATGACAAGGCACAAAATAGGCCAAACCTTGGGTCCCAAGTACAAAACCACAAATTTACTAAAATGGCTTTACGACCGTAACACTTGCCTATTATAAAATTCATTAAAAATGTATAATTACAATAAAATGAATTTTTCGGGTGTTACAAGAATGTTTCCGCTTTTCATAAGTTTTCTTGTTTTTAGTCGAACTATCAGACACTAAAGTAAGGAATTGTTCTATCCTCAGAGTTAAATCTAGATGCATGCACTTGAGAACAATCATAACATTTTTTTCTAGTACTTGAAGTTTATGTCATTAAGCATTGGAATTGAATTTATGTTGGCATTAATTGAAGTAGATGCATTAACTGAATAAATGAATAATAATTAAAACCAAGATAGTGGTTATTCCAATGACAAATGTATAAATATTTAATAAGAACGAGACAAATAAATAAAATTCAATTTATGGTGGGACTCATCTCAAGATACTAAGCTTAACATCAACATTTAGCTTTTGGACAGAAATGTCAACTTGCAAGCAATACTCTTCAATGTAGTAATTAAATACTGACAATTAATGCTGTCAAGTAACAAGCATTCATTTGGGCAAACTAATTATCCACATGACACAACCAAATATTTGTTATATATTATTACTATAGGTGCACTGCTTGATATTTGGTCAAATATAACCTTCCTTTGGGTCGATTATTCTTCACATAAATCTCAAACACACTAACATCTTTCTATCATAAACAAACTAATCTTGGTAAGAGAGCCTACTTTGGTAGGATGTTGCTTTGATTAATTTATTCTCTAATAAAAACAATTTATTATTGATCACTAATAATGAATTTATTTGATTCCAAATGTCGTGATCTAACAATTCATCAATGAAGTATGGTAACAAGGACTAAACAGTAAAATTCCAAAAAACTTAGGACTTAAAAAAATTTATAAAGTTTTGCTGAATTTCCATTAAATAAAATGTCTTTATAGAGTTTTCTTAAATTAAAAGAAAAACTCCAATAAACTATATAAATGCAAGGATTACTATGAAAATATTATAGACAATCTTAATGGATGAATAAACGGATCCAGGCCAGATCCAATTACCCAAAAAGTCAGAAGCCCTAACAAGCTTAAGATACACGATGCCTGAAGCGAGGGGGTCGTAGGGTAACTGTAATACTTGTAAAATTCATTTTGTAATTATTTAAATTTTTATGAATTTTATTCCTAGACAGGTGTTACTGTTTCCGAGACCTGTTGTGTGGATTTGTACTTTTGGGATTGGGCCTCGTGGGCCGACGTCTGTAGTGTGTCCTTGTGCATTGTGGTACTGTGTGTGTGGACCTGGGTGTGGGGTCTATGTGGGGCCCACATTGTGGGTCGGTTGCTGTGGCTGATGGTTGGGGGTGGTCGTCGAGCTCGTGCGGTGGTGTTGGTGGTCGAGGTGCGTAGGTGAGCACGTTCTCAGTTACTTCGTGTGTATGGCTTTATAAGTCGCCCGCGCCGCGCACCCCCCGTCGCTCGATGTTCATCTTCTTCTTCCTCTTTCTCCTCAGGCGTACACATCTCCTCCCCCCACTTCCTTTTCCCTTCCCTTCCCCCTCACTCCCCTCCCTCCCCACTCCTCCTTTCCCCACCTGTTACCCTTGTCTTTCCTCCCATGTTCCTTGCGTCAGTGAGAGAAGGAGAGAGAACTGAGAGAGGCAGAGGCACTGTGAGGCTCGACGTCGGCGTGGCTGGAGTCTGAGAGGTCAAGGGAGGTTCCGTGGACGTCGTGATCGCCAACGAAGGACGGTGGCTGGCCAGAGGGCGTGTTGGGTCGTCGGAGCTCGTTTCATGTACGTATCCTTAATTTGTTGTGTAAAAATCATGTAAAATGGTAGAAATGCCTAGGATGCATGTAATGTAGGCTAAATTTAATGTTTTAGAATTTATTGTGAATTTATGGTGGATTTATGAACATTTATGCTAGTAGTTGTGTCTTGGGTCGTTTTGACCCTTATATCTTTGCGATTTTATACCTTGATACATGGTGAATGGATTTTGGTTTTGTTTGTTGGGTTTTGGAGTAGACTCGAGGGTTTACATCTTAAGTTTTAAGCAAGATTTTTAGTGGTTGTTTGGGGAGACCTGATCGGAGCTCCCACATTGGGCGATTTTGAACAATAGGGTTTGAGCCGTTTTATGTTTTTCGCAGAATACGGCATATCGAACCATTTTGGTATGTCATTTTTCTGTCAGATTAGGTCTTCTAGTCGAAATTCGGTTGTCCGATTTTAGATGGTCGCCCGAATTAGGAGATTTTGGTGGACTGAACCATTTTCAGTATACCGATTTTTGCCTAAGTGTTGACCGTTGAGCCAAGTCGGTCGACCGTCCCAAATCGGTCTACCAAACTAGGGATTTTTAGCATACCGAACCTGTTTTTGGCATGCTGAATCTGGGCCCAAATATGCTTATAAAATCTGATTTTACGAGGGTTTTCTGGATTGATTTGTTTTGTCCCATTGAGATGGGATTGTGGGCCGTTAGTGGTAGTCCCTTAGGACACCTGATGTGTCGTTTTGCCGAGGTTTTGGAAGAGTTTTCAAAGATATTAAAATAATTTTGAAAATGATTTCAAAGAGACGAGTTGACAGATTTGGAAAATGGTTTTCCTAGTTTCTGTGTGTGGCACGAGACAGTGTGGGACCGTGTCGTCAGGACCAGGGAATGTGACGACATTCTAGGGTGGTCAGGCGCAACTCCTTGGTTGAGATTGGAGGCCGAGGTACCTGAGGCTGAGGAGCATTGGGTTTTAGTGGTATGAGACTCCTTGACTGTCGTCTCGAGGCTAGGGTTGTGGTCCGCGGGTTGAGGTGTTTTGTAACATGACGGGGAGGTATGATACTCATAGTATCGTTGTGAGCACTGAGGCTCGGGTGTTGTCGGGTGTGGAGGTAGGATACTTCCTTTTGAGCACCGTGTGTGGGGGAAGCCGTGAGGAGGCGTACCCTATGGTGGTCAGTGCGGGTGGGACACGTGTCCTGTAGTTGTAGCGTCCTAAGAGACAAGACAACCTTCCCAGTAAGAGGTTGGCTTTTGAGGATTCTCTAGAGAGAGAGAATCGCGGGACGGTGAACGCTCCTGTACGGAGTGGCCGTCACCGTGGCAGTGTAGAACGCCATGGTCGCTCCTTGACAGACTGTGTGTAACTTGAGTTTGGTTGATTGGCGTAGGGCTTCCTGACTCAATGTGTGTGGTTTTGGCCATTGAAGGGCTCTACTTATGGTTTTGGGTTAATAGAACCCCAATTGTTGTTTTGGCCGGTGTGGGCCTGGTTTGTGAGGTTTTGAGAAAATAGTTTGCGAAATGAATTTTAAAAGAAAATTAATTATCTCTCGCTTTCCGCGGTTTTCTTGGGGTGCGTATTGGGTAACCTCTGTCACTTATGCATTTTCCTCGTGTTTTTGGTTTGCAAGTGTAATGATGCAGAGGTTTAGCGTAGTGCATATGGTCTGAAGTCTCCTAATTGCACACACAGGTTCCTGGTAGTTAGATATTTTCTTTTTAGCCTTAATTTTCCCATAATTTAATTTGTTTTAAATTATTGTGGAAAATGTGGGGCATTACAGTAACTAGTAACGACCAAATTGTCATTGAAGGAGTACCTCCTAGGTCCCTGGTCGGTGTTTTGACGCCTCTTAGGTGTCGGTCCAATACAAAAACTGCCAAAAAACTAGATCAAAACATGAGTATACATTCATGATTTGATGCACGAAAAACATGATATTTGTGTCGTCCATACATAAAACAACTAGAGAAAATGAAAAATATTAATTTTCAACTTGATTTGTATCAAAAACACAATATTCCATGATGAAATGACATGATTGGCCTTAATATCACATGTTACAAAATAGATATCAAAATACACGAATTTTATATATTAAAATTCATTTTTTTTCAAGAACTGTTCATGTCATATACTCATATTCATTATAAATAAAAATTATATACGGAAGCGTACCTAACTTTATGTAGAAATTCTTGCTCCTATGTTTAGATTTGGTCTTTCAAACCACCAAACTCTTCTTCTTCTTCTTTTTTTCTGAAATTATGAGTGAGAGAGAAGAGAGGCCAAAAAGTTTAAGGTTTGATGACTATCATCGTAATATATAGAAATCTATAATATTACATATTTCCAAATCAACTCATCAATAAATGAAAAAATGCCTAACTGGTCTCTACACATAGTAACCCACATCACTTAAGTTGCTAATTGGTTCAACCAAAAAAACTAAAAATATCACTATAATGAGTCTAATAAAAAAAAAATCCTATGATGCTTTAATTGATTTTATATTAATTCATATATTATTAGATTTAATCCAACATCTAATATTTATAATTTATTCTTGACTATGAAATCTATTGTTAATGGTCTTAGCATCAAAGTTTTTTTAACCTTTTCCTTCATTGCAAGATCTAAGTCTTTTTAGTTGCAAATTTTTAATATTACACTTGGAAAAGTGACTTCCTGTTATTTTCATAAACATTGAAACCACTCAAGGTAAACCATTATTAATTTTCATGGTTTTTATGCTCTGTCGTGATGTTTATGCGTAGGGGTGAGCAAATCAGGGCTTTACCAGCTCAAAACTGCAAACAAGGTGTTCAATGACCAAAACCACATACAGTAAATCAAAAAGTCCGGCGCTAGACAACCAACTCTAGCCATAAGCAGTCACCAAGGTGCACTATACTGTCACGGTGTGTCACTCTGTGCAGAAGTCAATCATCGTCCTGCGATCCTTCCACTTGGAAAACCTTACAAAGCTAACCCCCACCAGCTACGAGACACGTGTCCCACCCACACAAGTTATTACAAGGTACGCCTCCTCATGGCGTCCTCCACATAGTGCTTAGGAGGGAGTGTCATACTTCTACACTCGACAACACCCGAGTCTCAGTGCTAACAACAATAGTAGGAGTATCATACCTCTCTGTCATACCACAATATACCTCGATCCGCGAACCACGACCCTAGCTTTGAGACTACAGTTAGGGAATCTCATACCTTTAAGACCTCACGACTCTCAGTCTCATGTATCTCAACCCTCGTCTCAACCAGGGAAATGCTTCTGACAACCCAAGAATGTCGTTACATTCTCTTGTCTCGACGACACGATTCCACGATGTTTTGCCTCACACATAAAAAATCAAGAAAACCACTTTCCAAAATGACCAACTCATCTTTTTGAAAATTATTTTCAAATCATTTTATATCTTTGGAAACTCATTCAAAAACCTTGACAAAATGGCATATCAGGTGTCCCACATGACTACCATTGATGGCCCATGATCTCACCTCAAATGAGTAAAACAAACAACTCCGGAAAACCCCACGGAAATCACATTTTGTAAAATAGCTGGGTCTTGATTCGACATACCGAAATGGGCTGGATATATTAAAATCTCTTGAATCGAAAGACCGAAATAGATGCAAACACCCAAAATGATAGATCGAAAACTAAACCGGTCGACTGAAAGTTCCTGGTTCGGTAGACCGAATAAATTCGATCCATCGAATTGGGACACAACGGTTAACACTCATAGCTAAAAACAGTAAACTAAGGATATTTGACCGACCGAATTTCGACCAAAGGACCTAATATGACAGAAAAGTTGCATACTAAAACAGTTCGATATGTCGTTTTCTGCGAAATCAGAAAACGACCTAAGGCACCAATCAGCAAGATCGTCCAAAATGGGACCAAGAGATGGTGTAACATCTATTCCTGCTTTTCCATTTAATATGAACCATGGAATTTCTTGTAATTAACTGTGTGTGGTTTATTAATGGCAAATCCAGGTTGTGTTTATTGGCTGTGGTCTCTCCCTATGTTTTGTGCCCTTGGTTTCTCCTTTGTGGTATGACTTCTTTGGTTTGTGGGATTGTTTTGTAATTGGGACCCGTGTTTGGGGTAAAACTTACTTGGACTTGTGCGTGGACCTGGTCAAAGAGACCGACTCCATTTGCCTTGTGCCTCTTCTTTCCTGTGACCACACCCGTGACCTGGTTTCCCCTACACGCGAGGCCTGGCGGGAGGGTTGCCCGTCCTGTCCCGTCGGCGGTAGGGAGGCTGGCAGGAGGCCGACGGAACCCGCAGGGATGGCAGGCGGTGGTGGCTTTAAAGGGAGGCGTGCAGCATGGGGGAGGAGCGGAGAAACCAGAGAGAGGGCGAAAGGCAGTGCGGAGGCTGAGGAGGATTCGCGTGCCGGAGGAGATCACGCGAGTGCATGGGAAGGCTTGTGCCGTGCACCGCCAGAGCTTGAGGGCACGCGAGGCTCGTCGGAGCCAGGTACGCGTCTCCCCTCCTCCTTCCTTTTCCGATTAGGGCATGTTGAGGATTCAGGTTAAATCATGAATAATGATGTTAAAATCATGCAAAAAAAATCGAAAAATGGTTGGGAATGAGATGAATAATGTGGTTATGTTGATATTATGTTGATTCATGGGTGTTTTGTGAGATTTTCGTGGGTATTCTTGAAGCATGCTACAATGATGTCATATGAGTCTCATGCCTTTGTGAATTTCCATAGAACAATATGCTTAATAGTTTTATGTTTGGATTGAGGGGTTTTGAAGTAGACTTGGAGCTCTATACCTCATGTTTTACTTGTAATTTTTGTGGTTGTTTTAGAGGAGTCCGCTCCTTAGTCCCACTTTGGGGAGAAATGATGACGGAGGTCGGGGAGGTTTTCTACAATCGCAGAAAAACGGTATGCCGAACTGAGTTCGGTATGCAGAAATGCTCCCAAGTGGTTCCCTGGACCACTAATTCGGACGACTGGGGGAAATTTGGTCAACCGAATCAGAAGATTTCGGACGACCGTTCTGACAGGGGACTAATAAACTGATAGAAGATTCGGAATGCCGAGACATTTCAGTCAACCAAATTAGGGATTTTCGATCGACTGAGACCCAATTCGGTATGCCGAATCAAGACCTAGGGCAATATTGAAAAATATGGATAAATACATGATAAATGTATGAAATGCATGGAAATGACTTGTGAGATGATACATGTAAATATGTTGTTTTTAATGATGTTTTCCATGAATTATGAAACATGGCTTATGTGTATGAATGTGGACCCATGTGATGGGTGAATGCATGGTATAATGACCATGTTGAATGTGTGGGCTTAAAAACCACAGGTGATAATATGATGCATAATGCGTGTGATTTACAAAGAGTTTTATGAATGGAAAATGGTTTTGACAAATGTTTTGAAAAGAGAAAATGCATATGGTTTTAAAGAGATTAATGGAATTGTAGGAACTACAATGAAACCAGGACTTGCCGACGAGGTAGTGAGACCTTTAGAGATGTCGACGATGTGTCCTTGGTTGTGGTTGCCGAGTTTGCGGTCCGGGGTAAGAGCCTCGAGACTGTGGTGATACTGTAGGACCCGGGGTACGAGAGACCCGGACTACCCTCAGTACCGGTGTTGGACGGGTCTGGGGTTAGAGTCCCCAGGTGCTCGGGCACCAGGGTGTCCTGAGGACGCACTCCATACTTGTACTAGTGAGGGTACATTTTGAGGTTGCGGCCAGGGCGGTTGAACTCCTGCGCGAGGTGGTTCACCGCGGCACTGCAGTGTGGGTGCGGTGACATGGAATCCTTACCAGCTGCTTTGTGGCCAAGTTGATCGCCTGTGGCCAGGGTGATGCGACCAGTTTTGGAATGGAAAAGTGTGGATTTTTGTGTTGGACTAGTTCCTAGCCCGGATTTGTGGTAAGTTGTGCTAATGGTTTTAAATGATGTTTTGGGCTAGGAAATTAGATGAGATGATTACTTCTCCTGTGTCGAGTATAAAAGTTTATGAATGAGCATGAGGTTTTGAAAGAAAGGAAAAGAAAAGAAAGTTTGAAATGGCATTGTTTTCGAAGTCTTTCTAATCAAATGTGTGGTTTTGGTGATGGTAGTTTTATAGCTATTGTTTTCACGGATTTTATCGCTGTTTTGGGGCGCATACACGTGTGTTTTCCTTGTCCCATTTTGTTTCAGGTGCTCAGGAGTAGGAGCAGTCTAGTCTGGTGCCTCTTTTCGAGCCACTTTTGCCGCACACAGGTCTGGGTGTTTAGCTCTATTTATTTAATTCTGTTATTTAGATTCTTTTAGCTGCTCTTGTGTGGTTCATGTATTGTTGTGTAGCACTGGGGTGTTACAGATGGACTCTCAAAGCAAGCACTACAAAATCAAACTAAAACATATATTGTAGACCCTTGAGTCTACTTCAAATCCACACAAACAAAACCAAAATCCATTCAGCATGCAATGAGAAATAAATTCGAGAAGCCATAGGGGTTGAAAATGACCCAAAACCACCCAACGCCATTAATGGCCACAAATACTACCATGAATTATCATAAATTCACAATAAATTATAAGAATGTAAATTTACTTGGATTTTATGTATTCTTATCATTTTCTACATTTTTCATGCTTTGTACAACACAAGAGGCGAGGTGCGTACTTGAAAACACATTTTGATGATCCACGTCAACTCTGGCTGCCCACCGACGAGCACGACCTCCACAGGAGCCTCCCACATGTCCATAGTTGATCCACGCATCGCCATGTGCCACCTCAAGGTGTAGACCTCTGGTTCACTTGCTGGTACCATCAGTAGAGGAAATATAGGAGAAGAATGGGGAGAAGGGAAAGAGAGAGGGAGAGAGAGAAAGAGAGAGACAAGAGAGGAGAGTGAGTGGGTAGGGAGAGAGGTGGAAGTGGCAGAGGAAGGAGAGAGGTGGAGGAGATTGGCATGAGGGGGAAGAAGGAGGAGGGAAAGTGTTGTTCGTGCATTGGGCGAGCGTTGAGCTTATAAAGTTATGTAACAAAGTAGTTAGGTGCATGCACATCTGCGCATCCTGCTTCCTAGCCACCCCGCACGAGCTCACTTGCAAGCATCAAGCACGACCAGCAATCAGTTCCACTCACCGGCCCATAGACACACGTGGGCCTACACAGACCCACACACTAGGCCACATGGACAATGTCACACACATAGTGCCAACCACGTGGAGACAAGTACAATAATACACAAACAGAAAATCGGTCCACGAGGTCGAAGCTCAAAATCACAAAATTACACAAACGAAACTCGAAACAGTAACACCTACCTAGAAAATTGTTTATTAAAATGTAAATAATTACAAAATGAATTTACGGGTGTTACACGTTCAATTTGGTTCAGTTTGAAACAAAACCACAAATCAAACTATATAGTTTGATTTGAACAGTTTTTAAACCAAACTGAACCATTTTATCTATTAAAACCGAATCAAACCAAACTATTTAAAATTGATTTGGTTTGGTTCAGTTCGATTTGTGGTTTAACTATTTAATAAAACATACAGAAAAATTAAAAATGTTGATAGTGAAAAATGAAAGAATATAATTAGATATAATTTAAAATGGCAATAACCACGTTTGATATTGCAACAGAAATAGAAATTTTAAATAGAAATCATGATTCCTAGTAATATAAAATTCCCATATATCATATTATAATCAATTTTTTATAGTGAAGTTTATCGACTACAGGTATCAAATGTAAAACAGTTTAGTAAAAGATACGTAAGAATGACTAGAAACGTTTTTGTTTAATTTTCAATGCTAATCAGTTAAAACAACAGTCTCGTAAAATATACATAAGAATGACTACGACTCGAGCTATGGTTTTAAACTCTAAATCTCTAATTATATTCTTTTAAATAATTAATATACATATTAACATATATAATTTATATTAAGTTCAGTATGGTTCGATTAAACCGTCTTTGAAATTACAAATCAAACATATGATTCGATTTGGAGATATTACAAATCAAATTAAACTACTAAATTTAAAAAATCGAATTGAACTATTAAAAATGGTTCGATTCGCTCAACCGATTTGGGTAGTTTAGATGTCCATCTCTATTTATGTAGTGTAATGTATGTAATAAAATATTCTTTTGTAGTTTTGAATGCAGGACTTTCAATTAATTTGCTGCACGGTTACGTTAGAATCGTCGATGAAACTTTTCATGGGAAAATATCTTGACATCTTTCTATATTAAAGTTTTTTGGCAACGTTAGTAGTATTATATTAAGTTCCTACAACAAAGATACCAAGAATAAGTACAGTCCTTTCTATACTAAAGTTAATTTACAAAAGTCAACAAAAGATTAATATTATTGTTTACAAGAATGAACTAATCTCACCCCGTGCAAACCACCGGTCTCTTACTAGGTACTCATGTTTTGGCCCAATGGGCTTTCAACAACCCCACGAACGATGTGTGGAGGTGAACCACGCGAGAAATTAATTAATCAACAATCCTGAGCTCTCCATTTGCTCCATCGCCTAAAATGATCTCCTATGCGGCCCAGTCCCGACTCCACTGCCCGTCACAGAATCCCACGTCTCTCAAGCAAAACCTTTTTCCACTTCCTAGTGCTCGGACCACGGTATTATCCTCTGCACTTCGTTCCAAAACCCCTCCCGTCCCACCGCGGGGGACTGGATTCTTCTCCTCCTCCCGCAAGCCATGTCGTCGACCGCCACGAACTTGTGGGTGCTGCTCGGGCTGGGGCTCGCCGGGGTGCTCCTGATGACCCGGAGGTTGAAGAAAGCGATCAAAGCTGATTTCGGGGCCTTCGTCGAGCGCCTCGAGCTTGTCCCCCCTCCCCAGCCTGCGCCTCCCAAGGCCCCCCATGCCCTCACTGGGCTCTCCTTTGCCGTCGCTGACGTGTGAGTGCTGCTCGTTTCTTACTCTCTCTCTCTCTCTCTCCTCTCGCTAGTGCGTATGGCTTTCGTTGATTTTTTTTTTCACTTCAAATTTCCAGATTCGATATCAATGGGTATGTAACTGGGTTTGGTAATCCAGACTGGGCAAGGACGCACGACGCCGCGACCCAGACCTCGTCGGCCGTCTCCTTTCTTGTCGATGGGGGTGCCACCTGTGTTGGGAAGACGGTTGTTGATGAGTTGTGTTATAGGTGAGTAGCTGTGAACTATTTCATCTCTCAATGTGTGTTTTGATTTCTTTGGTTGTGGATTTCCGATGCGGAAGTGCAGCATGGCTCCTTTTTAAGTGTGTGGATGATGATCTTGGATTCAAGTTGGTCATGACTGATACCGAAGTTTGCTTATTATCGTATTTTACTGCTTACTTGGTTGGTTTTAGTCTCTTATTAACTTCTGTACATTTTTCTTTAGCATTCATGGTGAAAACAAACATCTTGGTGCACCTACCAATCCAGCAGCTCCTGAGAGACTGCCTGGAGGTTGTTCTAGTGGCTCTGCTGTTTCTGTGGCTTCTGGTTTAGTGGACTTTGCCTTGGGTACGCATCTCTATATTCAAGTTTTCTCTGTGGCAAGCAAATTTCATGAACCTAATTCATAAAATTGTGCTTAAATTCTCTAGTAGAATGTTAAGGCATAACAAGCGTAGAAGCTCTCTAGTACAATGTTGAGGCATAACAAACGTGGAAACTAAGATAACTTTAATAATGCTAAGGCACAACAAGTGTAGATGCTCTTTAATAGAGTGCTAAGACATAACAAATGTAGAAGCTAAGATAATTTTAATCCTGATGTTAATACATATATCCACTAGATTTGAATTTTCTCAGCCAAACCATATCCACAGTATACGTATCTTCTTTATCACATCTTTTAAAATCTTTTTTCATTCTTTTTGCACGCTCATAAAGGATCAATAATGAAAAATTTGATGGTGTAAAATTCCCTTAATTGAACCTACCAAGTGGAGTAATGATAAAAGATTTATGTGATCCACCTCAAGCGGTCGATTTAATTTTCAGGTATTTTATAAGTTTTGCAATGTTGAAATCACGAATTGTCTGTGAAGAGTAAGTACAGAGTATCATTCAGAAAACATTGTGCGGGAGCTTTTAAATCATTTTTGCTTTGGAATTTCCTTTGATTTTACATATGTCATTTGGACCCCTGAGTCGACACATTTCATCTAGCCTATATGCTGTGTATACACAGTCCTGATGGAACCATGCCCTGTCTTTATCTCTTGAGATTTAGGCCTAAAATAGTGGGTGCATCATTACTATTTTATCTGCTTTGCTATTTTCATCTGATTCTAATGCTACACAAATTTCAAATTAACGTGTCAGCTTTGTCTACAACTTTTAATGATAAATTCACATTTTCTTCTATGTACGTCTTCAAGAGTACAAATTTTATGTGTTTTTACTTCCAGATCAGAGATTGTCTGAAGGCTTCACCCATGGCTGAGCATGAAATTTATGTAATAAGTAATTATACTAGACCTAATCCAATCTGCCATGTGTATTACTTTTTTCTCGGTTAGATGCTCCATCAC
This sequence comes from Posidonia australis, assembly GCA_024699735.1. NCBI lineage: Eukaryota > Viridiplantae > Streptophyta > Magnoliopsida > Alismatales > Posidoniaceae > Posidonia > Posidonia australis. Next base: position 12,705 of record JAMKQA010090408.1, read on the forward strand.
CTAGTAGCAAGAATGTTGTCGCCTTTTGGGTTTGTCATAAAGGATAAGAGGCGTAGGTCATAAAATTTATTATCTTTGTTTGGAGATTGAGCTTTTTAGTATATTAGATGTGGCTTCTATCCTAAGCCTGAACTTCCCACATGAGTGACAATTTCCATATGTTTAGAAGCACACTTTCTCATGTTATAAGAATCTCATTGATTTGTAGGTAGGGGCGGCAATGGGTCGGGTCTTGATTTTCAGACCCGTGGGTCTGGGTCTGGGTCTTGATTTTCAGACCCGTAGACCCGGACCCGTTAGACCCGTTCACTTATTGGGTCGGGTCTGGGTCTAAAAAAACCCAGACCCGTGGACCCGCTAATATATATGTATATGTATATTAGTATATATATATATATAACTAACACTATTCCCGTGCCCTAAATTCGAGTTGCGGCTGTGTGCCCAGTGTCCTAAATCCTACCTCCCTCCGCCCCTATCCCGCTATCCGCAGAAATCAAAGACGCGGAGGCTGCTGGCAAGGACGCGGCGGCGCGCGGACGCGCGGATCCGC
>JAMKQA010090411.1:0-19057 GCA_024699735.1 Posidonia australis
ATTGTTGGCTTTATTAGCCATATCTTGATTTTGATGATAACAAAAGACTAATGTGCTTTATGAGAATATTTCATAGTTCATATATGCAAAGAAGACCATTGAAGAACTCAGAAGATTCAAGCATAAAAAGAAAGACATTTGAAGAAGACAGAGACCTATGTGCCACCAAGAAGAATTCAAGATGAAGGAAAAGGAGAAAAAAATTAAATAATATTTGTAATTATTTTGATATAATTTTCTATTTATTCTTGTAACTAGGAACTTGTAATAATCTCCCAAATATCCACATAGAGCCATAGGAAAATTGCCTTAGCCCCAAAACCAACCATTCATTAAAAAACATTCATTATAAGACTAAAGGCATTTTCGACATACCGAATTTCCTCGGTATACTGAAATATATGCAGATTAGAAAATTCAGAAAAGAAACCCAGAACGACATACCAAAATTCACTGGCATACCGAATCAGAGATTTTCGGCATACCGAATTATTTTCGGTATACCAAAATGCTCGACCGTTGCATATTTCGGTCAACCGTTTTGATTTCGACCTACCGAATCAATAGCCGTTGCTGAACGTTAGAGAGACGTTAGACACATTCTTGTACTCATGTTTTTCTATAAATAGGCCCCCATTCTTCACCTATAAGAGAACCAATACTTTTTACTCACATAGAGGTTCAAGATACTCAAGTTTCCAAGCATTCCATTTCTATCTCATTAGAAAAACTCCCAAGACAAGAGTGCTCCATTTTCATCCATCCACTTAGCCAAATTGAGTTTGGGAGATTGTAGAAAAAGAGTTGTAAAATTCAAGTGTAAAGGTTCTTCTCCGAATTGAGAGAAGGAAGTCGCGTTTTTTGTGAAGCTTGGCGAGGATTCGTCAAGGGTGTACAACGGGATCTTGGCCCGGAACACGATCAGGTTAATGAATTTCTTAAGGGGTTCTCGAGGAGTGGATTAGGCCAAGGAGGACGAACCACTATAAATCTACTTGTGCATGTTCATTGTCTCTCATCCCCTTTCTTTGTATGCTTTAGCATAATATCAATTTTCTAGTTATATTCAAATTACTTGAAATATTGTAAATTAATAAACAAACTCTAAAATTAGCTAATTATTTGCTAAATCACTATTCATCCCCCTCTAGTGAAGTCTAAAGATCCTTACAATTTCCACATTCTGGAATTTGAGAAGTTTAATGGTAGAGGCTGCCCCATATTGCATTTGAAGGCGTTTTATGGAGACCTCATGAAGCTTCATAGCAACGAGAGGCTCTTGATCCACCTGTTCCAAAAGGGTCTGACCGGGCCTGCCCTTAAGTGGTTCACTTCGTTGGACACGACCGCTTTCCAGACATGGGACGACCTTAGCCAGGCGTTCCTGTAATAGTATTCCTTCAACCTCGACTCGATCCCTAGACGGGAGGATCTGGTCACAATGAAGCAGAGACCCCACAAACCTTTTAGGGAGTACGTCGGTCGCTGGCAAACACTAGCCTCCCAGATCAAAGATAGACCCTCTGACGAGGAATCTATCGAGATCATCATCAAAGGAGCGCAACCAGCGATAGGGGTTTTTCTCAACATTCAGCATATTGCATCCTTCGCATTCCTGATTCAGGCCGGCACTCGCGTGGAAAGCTCGCTGCAAAGTGGGAAGTTCCCCGCACTCTTTGCATTCGTTAGACAGGCTACTGCTTTTGGCAACAACACCAACAACGTCATCGACACCGTCTACACCGAGAGGGACGCTTTCGCGTACGAATCATCTACAGAGCTTGCTGACGCAGAGAGTAAGCCTAACCCGGATCAGTTAGAACTTGCATCTAATCCTCCATGCATTGCATACACACACTCCACCGTCGATCCAGTGCATCACGTCGCACCATCTCGACAAGGACAACGACCTAGGCGAAAGCATCCTCGCCGTGCTGAAAGGGGTTATACTCCTCTCGTGGAGCTGCTAAGTGCCCTTTTTCCTAAGGTCGAGTCGTTTCTGAGGCAGCCGAACCCTCGTCTGCTACCAAATTCAATCCCTCGGTGGTATGATACGAGTGTGTACTGCAGCTTCTACCGTCGTGTCGGGCATTCGACAGATAGCTGTGTCACTTTGCGGGATGTTGTTCAGAACCTGGTTGACCGGAAGGTCGTCAGCATTGCCTCATAGGAGGCGGTCCACACACTAACACCTGCACACATTCACACACCTGCACCAGCGCACCCAGACCAGCCCGACGCATCCCCGGCTGAATCCTTAGACTTTGAGGATGTCGCAGGCTCCAGGGTCTTTTCTCTCTCTCTTGTTTCTCCTATTTCTGCCTTTTCCCCGATGAATCCTGCTGATCTCATCGATATGTCTTCTCCTTCTGTTCCTGACCTTTCCGCAGGGAGCCCAAAGCAATGTTGAGACTGCTAGTACTCTGCACCTAATAGAAAATCTCAGCCTCAACAGTCAGCAACAGTTTTGACGATACTACCAGATTAGCCAATGACCCCGATAGCATGAATAAAGCGACATCAATAAAGCGATCAGTAGCTGGGACCGAAGCCGTATCCTTCTATGTTGCTTTCTTTTCTGCATCATCATCATCATGCATCAAAAATATAAAAATCAAAAAATATAAAAGCCAAAACAAAAATCAAAACCCAAAAAAATTATAAAATCAGAAAACAAACACTTTGCATCATAATCATTTGCCCGATGACGAAAATCGAAAAGCTTACCTACGTCGAATTGGACCACCTATCCTCAGTGGACACTACCTAGATGACCAAGCAACGAGGGAGCCACCATCCATCGAAGTCGGATGAAATGTTCAAGCTCTGTAAGGATCCTACACCTCCAAGAGGGAGATAAATTGCTAGGGTGATTAAGCGAGTGAGCCAGAAAAAGAAAAATATATCTGCATGGGCATAAAAGAAATACAAGACAGAAGGCGAAGACAGAAGTCAGCCCAAGAGTAAGAGACGTGTAGCGCAACTCTACCCCCACCATACCTTGGAGAGGAGTCGGAGTATGCACCTAGATAGCCGCACCATTGAGGGTCTAGCCCCCCTCTTGTAGCAAAAGCCTCCAACCTAGATCAGGCGCCTATTATCTCCAAGTCAGGGATAGAGCAAAGCCATACGTCTACGAGGGAGAAAAAGAAATATCAGTGAACTCAAAAAAGCAAGTGCAGGACCCTAGAGAGCTTGGCATGGAGCCTGGTCCACCGTCACACTGCCCAACACGGCAAACTCAAGCGCCACTACCCATGCCACGAGAGCCACCAACAGCTTGTGAACCTTCATAGGGCCAACTGAGTCGAAGGTGTCGTTCTCCTCGAGCAGGCAAACAGCTTTCCAACCTAACTGAGGGCAAAGAAAACAAAAAGTACAAAATAACAAAAATAGTCAAAAATCAAATCAAATCAATAAGGCATACTCTTCTTGCTCAACAATAAAGTCATTCTTTATCAATAACTTGCTTGCTTGCAACAATAAAATCCACCCTAGTGATCTTAATAATCATTCATCTTGCTTGCTTGAGCCCTTTTGCTCGCATATTACTTCGCCTCGTAGGTCTTCATTGAGCATCTGTGACCAAAAGCATTTCAGCTGCCTTCCTATCAGAGCATACCAACAACAAGGGCGCTTGCCGACGTACACACTGTTTAAAGCAGCAAAATCAGCAACATAGCAGCAATCACACCTTCCAGCAAGCTAGCATCATCCTTTGCCTCAACTGACATCAGTCTCACCCGTCCAGCGGTCCAGAGTGCCTTCCAATCGCAGCCTGACCCCCTACTTTCTCTTCTTTCTTTTCCATCTCTTTTTGCTTTTGTCCTGTCCCATCCGCCCACTACGCGGATGGTCTATGACGATCTGCATGTCCGCACCATGCCTTTCCTCAGCAAAGCATCGCATGTCTGCTCTGAGACCATTGCACACCCTCAAGTGACGTCGGTCTTCTCCTGTGGCTGCTCGTGTGACATCTAGGCCTGATTATCAATTTTTAATTATAAACCATTTAATTAATTGTAATATTGTATAAATGGTTTATTAATGGATAATCTATTGTTTCTTGGATGTGTGAGCCTGTGGTTGGCTTTCTGTGCACCTGCTTGTGATTTGGGACCAATGTGGGGTCCAGTTTGAGGATGCACAGTTGCCTCAATTTGCGTGTTTGCCTTTTCTTCCCTTCTTTTCCTCTCCCCCTCTCTTTTCTCTCCCCACGGGCATACGTCTTCTTCTTCTTCTTCTTCCTCCTCACCCCCACCCACACCCGTGCCACCAACGACACCAGCTCGTGCTTCCCCGTCCCCTCCGACGGGATGGATGGCCGACGACATGCGGGAGGAGGAGGAGATATAAAGGAGAGGAGATTGAGTGGAGAAGGAGGCTGTGAAGAGAAAGACGAGCTGGGAAGAAGAGAAGAGGAAGAAGGAGAGTCCGTTGGAGGCCGAGGATCGTCGAGGCTTCACCGGAGCAGGAGGAACTCGCCGGAGTAGGGGGAGGTTCGCCGGAAGAGGTACGCGACCCCTTCCTTTCCCTCTGTTCCATGTTCCCTTGAAGATAGGTTAAATGCATGAAATCGGTGTAAAATGCATGAAAAATTGTAGAAAAATAATAGGAATGATGGCAATGTGATAAATGATGTGAATGTGTAGAGATCATGCTAGGTTGTATGAATTTCGTGGGTTTTTGGTAGAAAATGCCATAAGTGTTTTAAGGTTTAACTCTGAGCATGTTTTCTTTGAGAATTTATATCTCGATGTATGATTGATAGATTGATGAATGGTTTGAGGGGTTTTGAAGTAGACTCAAGGGTCTACACCCCATGATTTACTCGTGTATTATGATGTGTGTTTTGGGGGTCCGTCGGAGGCTCTCACTTCCGACGATTTTGCCTATTGAAACAGGGGAGTGCCCTGGTTGCGGGAATTTCGGTATGCCGAATTGAATTCAGTATGTCAAAATTCTAACAGACTAAGCCAGGATACCTGGTTTTGGTAGACCGAAATCATTCAGTCGACCGAATTAGGGACTTTCGGTATACCGAAAATGTTCGGTATACCGAACCAGGGAATTTCGATATACCAAACTTGGTTTCGGTCTGCCGATTTTGCCCTGACTTTGATATGCATAAATGTGAATTTAAATGAAGGATAAATGGTTTTAAGAGTATGTAAAGCTTTGTTAATGATGTTTTCCCCATGTAGAAGGCATGGAGGAATGTAGAACCCAAATAAGTAGATTTGGGTATGATTTTGGGTTTTAGACCCTATAAATAAATAAAATGGTTGATTGTGTGTGGTTTTGGGCATGAGACCCAATTGTAACTTTAAAACACATGGTTTTTTTTAAGGATTGAATTGGGACCCCAGTGAAGGGTCAAGTCTTGCATGGAAAACAGATTCCTGCAATGAAAAAGAATGGAATGGGAATGGTTTTGAAAAAGAAAGCTTAAAGAGTTTTGAAAATGAAACACTAATAATGTGTTAAGGAACTACGGGGGTTGGTGTCAACAACGTGGTAGGAGTATAAAGCTCCAATGAAACCAGTTGCCAGACACGACTGTGGTTGCCGAGCTTGAGACGGTGTAGGCTGAGCTTGGGTCGTTGAACCTAGTTGTTCGGGTCATCGAGCTTGTGACGGTGTAGGCTGAGCCTAGGTTATTGAACCTAGTTGTTCGGGTCACCGACGGTGTAGGCTGAGCCTGGGTCGTTGTACCTAGTTTTTTGGGTCACCGATGGAGCGTCAGACAAAGATGTATCCCTGTGCATATATGAAAAAGATTGAGGCCCGTTGGCCGGGGTGGTGGCATCCCGCACGGTGAATTTCACCGTAGCAATGCAGGGAGGTAGGAGAAATGATGTCCTCGCCTACTGCTTGTGTGCTTGGTTACCCCTGATCAAGGTAACAATAGTAAAGAAAAGTGAAAATGAATAAGAAAAGAATGTGATTTTGAGAAATGAAAAGAAATGTGGTTTGACTAGTATTGAACTTGTGAATGGTCCTAAAATCCTAGGAATGAATAGGAATTGTGGTTTTAACCAGTTATCCGCCAATGATTTCGGTTTTGGTTTTGAGCCCCGAGAGGCAATGTGTTTTAGGTTGGTTCTGGTCAAAAATGTGATTTCCTACAAAATATGAAAAAGGTTTTGGAAAGTATAAAAGAAAGAAAGATGAGTTTTTGAGAAAGATGATGATTTTGGGAAGAAATCCCAAGTATTGAAAAAAAAGACATGTTTTGGAAACTGGTTTCCTAATGTTTTGTAAAGAAAGATGAGTTTTGAAGGGGTATGGAATTGGGAACAAACTCCCAAGTGACTTAAATGAAAAGAAAAGGGTGTTTTAAAACTGGATTTTCAAAAGAAAACCAACTTTGAAAATTAAAAGCGGAGTTTTAATGGTTTTGCAGAGATTTTGTGGTTTTGTGTGTTTGAGGCACGTACTGGGTGACTTAAATGTCACTCACGCGTGCTTTTTTTAGTTTTCAAGTGCAGTTTGGCTGTAGTCGAGTTCCGATGCTGGAGTCAAAGCTTCTAGCCGCACATCGTTTCCTAGAGGTGAGCCTTAGTTACAGTTATTTAATTTTGCTGTAATTAGTGTAATTTTGCTTATGATACTATGATTTAAGTAACGTACCCAAGATCGGGGTGTTACAGCTCAGCTCGATAACATGGGCATCTGTGTTCGCCCTGGTATCCCTCGAGTTTCCCCTGACATCCTTCCTGCATTATCCTTCCCCTTTGATACCAAGGGCATCTAGACTGTCCCTTTGGTATCGTTTCGCCCTTCCTTAGGCTAGCAACCCTAATTGCCACGGGGATCATCTTCAGACCTCTGTCACACTCTTAGGTGTGACGTTCCCGTTACTCACTGCCATCTCTCCCTCGATACCAGAGGCATCTCGGCTGTCCTTTGGTATCATCTCGCTCCTTATCATTGGGTTGATAACCCCAACTATCCGGTAATGAATTTGTCAACTTATCATTGGGCTGATAACCCCAACTATCTGGTGATGAGTCCGTCAACTTATTGTTGGGTTGATAACCCCAACTATCTGATGATGAGTTCGTCAACTTATCATCTGGCTGATAACCCCAGCTATCCGGTGATGAGTCCGTCAACTTATCGTTAGGCTGATAACCCCAACTATCCAATGATGAGTCTATAAACTTATCGTCGGGCTGATAACCCCAACTATCTGGTGATGAGTCTTTATCGTCGGGCTGATAACCCTAACTATTCGGTGATGAATCCGTCAACATCATGCCCTTTTCCGCATCCAACACACCCCCCCCCCGCATAAGGTGTTTGGCATGTCCTCCACAACATTGCACGCCAATGACTTGTCCTCGACTTCGCCTACTCGATGCGGCATGCCTCGCACCATGTGCGTGACCTTTTATTAGCCGCATACCACCTTACATGCATCATCATCTCATTACAACACTGCCGCACCATGTGCCCAGTATGCCTCCTGTAGAAGCAAGTGCTAGTGAATCCTCTGTAGCACTGCCTGCCCAGTGACGGTATATTCGCACTACGTGCCCATCACTACCTAACACCTCATGCATACCACACATCATCATTTCATTGGCGTTGCATGCATGGCATGCCTCCCATAGCATAGAGTGTCAGTGAATCCTCTGCAGCACCACTTACTCGACGTTGGTGTTCCGTATTGTGTACCCAACACTGCATGCATCATCCTTCATACCATTTTTCTTGCACAATCGCATTGTTAGCATCGCATGCTTGACATACCACCCATAGCACAGAGTGCCAGTGTACCTCTACAGTACTCTCGTTCGGCGTGGTATCCTTGACATTGCGCTCCCGACGTCGCGATCATCACCTGCATTACACCCATATCCCTCGCATTAGCATTGTGTAGAGCTACGTATATCCCTAACGGGGCTCAGCACGCGTGTTCGCATTCCAGCAGTGTTTTGCATTCATATGCATCATCACTCCATCGGCATCCTAAGTTTAGCATGCCTCTTGCAGCATTGAGTGCCAGTGACTTGTCCTCGGCACTACTTGCTCGGTTTGGTATGCTTCGCATCACGTGCCTAACATTGCATGCATCACCACCAGTATTGCATATTTAGCACGCACTTGCATTAACATCATGCGGAGCTCCGCACATCCCCAGCGAAGCTCAACACACACCAACATTAGCATCAACATGCATCATTCATATCACACACATGTTTCCACCATAGTTTAGCGCCTGCATCTGCATTTCGGCAACGAGTCATTCCATTCGGTGTATCCGCCAAGTGAGTGACTCAGTGCCAATAGCAAACACTAGTCCCCAGCAGGCTACCAATTGGTGTGTCTTTTGTCAACGCTGAGCATCGGTTTTGGTCCCCTCCATCCCTCAACCTTGCTCAAAGAAAAACATCTGTAGACACCCCATTTTGGCATCCATTCGCAGCGGATATCTCCGGAAGAGCGCGCTCCAGCAGCAATGAGGTATTCCACCCCCATTATACCCTGAAATCAACCAAAGTCAACCCAAACAAACCTTAAACACCAAGCCCAACACCAGAATCCAACTTGTTTGTCCTATGCCAGTGGGATGCGCGGTCCAATTGCATAGCATGATCGTGCGTCGTGGATGCGCGGGAGGACCAGGGTTGTCTTGCGCAAGCCGCTCAACCCGTCGTTGTCATCGTACCTGGTACGAACCATAATGCTGCGTCACTCTGCTGCTGCTTCGCGTGCCTAACGCCTCTGCCACTACCACGCCCTACTGTAGCCGTGCCTCACCGCCCACACGCCCGACCATGCCTTGTTGCCCCTGCTAGCGGCCTGCAGCGTCGGCGACACACGCCAACCCCCTGCAACACACCACCACCTCTCAAAACGACCTCCCCAGTAAGACAAGCTCCCTCTCTTGCCTCTCTTGGACCTTTGGCCCCTTTGGACACCCAACCCTGAGCTCTAATCGTCCCTGAGCAACCACCACCGCCAGCTACCCATTTCCGGCCATCCTCCCGTTCTTTGGCCATCCAGCATACAACACAACTCCCTCTCGATCAGGCATCAACTGCTTTGCGCCAGAGCATATCCAGCCCTTCCAGTAGAGCCTCCCCTCTCACTGAAGTGTCCTACACTCCCCAGGCTGTCACGTTCCATTCATCCACCTTTCTCCGTCGACCGAAAATCAACCACGTAGCCCAAACCACCATCGCAGCCACACCAACCCCACATTACCTCCCTGGGCCTTCCACCAACACCTCCTCAGCCCTCTGGACCTGCCTCTACAGTTGTCACGCGCTAGTCGCCGGAGAAACGTCGTCATGAGCCACCACTGGAGAGGACAGACCACCACACATGTAATCTTCCCCTTGCTATACAAGCCCGTTTTCTTCTTTGTTTTCCATCCTGCATCTTTGTCATGTCATCCCTTGCATGATTGCATTTCATTTCACCATGCATTCTGGCCATTTACATCGTTTTCCCCACCTCTGACGACGTAGGTGGGTGGAGGTGTCTACTAGGTCATCCATGCATCCAAGCATATAGGAATTCTCCTCGACCTCCTCTCAACCTTATGCATGCATAGCATTCCTTTTAGGATCAACGCATGTGGGTCTGCAAGACGACAAGGCTCGCGGCTCTGTTTTGTCTCCAACATGTGTGTCGTGGTTGCACGTGCGACATGTGTGGTTACGCCAGGGACAGAATAAGCTGTCAGGCTGAGCTCTGATACCACCCACCTCATTCATTCCACCACCCCATAGCCACGCATCTTAGGACCTAATCCATAGCATGCATTTATTCATGATAGTATACTCTAGATCTCCATGCATTTAGATAGTCATTTGCATTGCCATATTTCACCCTGGAGCAAGGGCAAAACTCACTAGTTCGCTGCCTTGTTCCGTCACTGGTATGCGCACTCCAGTTGTGCGACAAGCTTGCGCGGTGGACATGTGCAGGTCTACTAGGGACAGAACAGGCAGCTGGCCTAAGCTCTTGCCCACTTGTTTCATCCATTTACACCACATATCCATGCATCCAGACACATGCACTTGCATCTACATTAATCATGCTTATGACCTATGCCATCATGTATGATACACCACATAGCTCACTCTCTAGCATTTCATACCTCATGCACCATGACATTCACATCATGCGTCATGATACATTTGCATTTAGGGCGATGACGATTACTATGTCGGATCCTTTTGACCGATGGTCCAGGATTCACATAGCGTTTCTGAGCACTCTAGGTCATATCATTCCCACCCCACTCACATCATTTGCATCGGCATAGCATATGGCATACATCAATCTTAGTCCTAGCAAGCATACATGATCATTTGTATTTGGCGACACACAAGTGAGCCAAAGCATAGAAAGACCGATTTCTCGAGCGCATGGGGGTGCCTAACACTTTCCCCAGCGTAACAGGAGTCTTTACCCCTTCTCTGACCCGCAATGACCAATGTGTTACATCCATTAGGCACGAAGCATGCATACATATTCACGTATACATTTGAATCTATTTTGCATTATTTTTCTCGTGTTTTATCGCATGCGGTTTTCCTTATCTTTCTGATTTTTAAAAGATTAGATGGCGACTCCGTTTTGTCCTTATCGTCCTCTTTTCTGTGTTTTCTTTGGTGTTTTCGAGTCAAGTGTCCTTCCTCGGATTCACCATCTTCGCCGTGACCTTTTCGGTCCTTCGCGTGTTCCCTCGCCACGAAAGATCGGTTCCGATATGGTCAAAGGAACTGGCGACTCCATTTTGTCTTTATCATTTTCTTTTTTGTGTTTTCTTCGGTATCTTCGAGTCTAGTGTCCTCCCTCGGATTCACCATCTTCGCCGTGACCTTTTCGATCCTTCGCACGCTCCCTCTCCACAAAAGGTCGGTTCTAGTATGGCCACAGGGTGAGAATGAGAGTATGAGATAAATAAAAATACATCTGTGAAAGGACATAAAAGAATTAGAAGACCGAAGTCGCAGATAGAAGTTAGCCCTAAAGAAAGAGACGTGTAGGGTAGCACTATCCCTACAACTTATCTTGAAGAGGAGTCAGAGTGAATATCTGGAAAACACATTCCTAAGGGGCCTAGCCAACCCTTTAAACAATAGCATCTCTCCACCAATAGACCAGGTACCTATTACTTCTAAGCCAAGGAAAGAGCAAACCTGCACGCCTCTCAGAGAGAAAAGATTAAAGAAAATAATATAAAAAAGTAGAGTTACGGTCCTGTGAGGTTTGGAATGGAATCTAAGACACTATTTTGTCTTTTCAGAGATCCACCTATAATTTAGGGGCCTAGATAGAATCTCGTGAGGGTCAAAACTACCTTTCCTTTAAGTACATGATATTAAGCGTTCCAATACTGAAGGTGCTAATAAGATCCCCATAAATCATTCAACATGCATACATTCTCTCCATAAGCATTATTCTAAAGTGTCACAGAGTCTAATCTAATTGTTTTAGCCAGGGGCATGTTAGCTGCTTTCGGCCTAAAAGGATTAAAAGGGAATTAACCAGGAGCATGTAAGCTGCTCTTATTGGTGCCATTAATGTCAAACCAGGGGCATTTCGGCTGTCCTATGGATAGAAACACTGAGCCAATACTTTGACCAAGGGCATGTTAACTGTTCTGATTGGTCAAAACCTCCAATGCCTAAACCAGGAGTATGTCAACTGCCTACTGAACACAAAAATAAACAAGACTGCTCTTAGAATGTGCCAATTAGGGGAAAGGGATCTTAATAGCCTCTCCAAGCACTCTTGCAAGTAAACAGGATACCCTTGGGTAAGAGAATATTCTGGAGCCTTCCAGAGTGAGTTGACACTCGATCAGCTTTCTCTGACACAAGATGAAAAGGGTTTGGTACTCAATTAGCTCTCTCTGAAACCGACCCAACAGTATAAGGTAAGGCTACCGTACAAGATGCATTATCTTTGCTTAATCATAGCTTCAAATAGTGAGCGTACATGATCAAAATTTATTCTAGTTCAAGACAGATAGGGTATAGAAGGAAGTAAAGCAGAATAGCTACACATCTATGCTACTTCGTGTACAGAAGGAAGCAAAGCAGAATAGCTACACATCTATGCTACTTCATGTCCTCTTTGAACTGCTCACATTAGAGAACAAAGGGGGCTCGGGAGGAACTCACTGATAGGCCAGGTCTCTCGGATTCCAGTCTCATACTTTGATGTTTATCCACTGCCCTTTACCATTGCAACACAGTCAGACAGGATACAACAGTGAAGCAGGCGAGATAACTTAGTGGTCATGGCTGTTGAACTCAGTGGGTAGGACAGAAAGCGAGATGGCATCGGACTCTGGGTGAAAGAATCCTAACAGTATCTGAATTGGTGCATCACGTCGATCGGATGATACTCTACTCCTCTAGAGAATCCTGGCAGCACGATCAGCCTCATGCCCCCATCATTAAAGAAAACAGTGAATGGCTCAACAATAGACGGGAGGATGCACCAGATTATTCTATCCTCAGTCAGGCTTTCCAGCATCTCATACACTGCCTTAACAGAAGAGATGGTCCAAGAATACCCACTATGACAGTAAGTCTCGAAAGCAGAGCATTGTGGGCGCAAAATCTCGACTCTTAGGTGTGCAGCTAACCAAACCTGCAGGCAAATCAGATCACATGAAGTACTCTGTGGTATATAGGAAAAAATATACATTGGAAAATATGTGTACCTCTACCAAGACCCCAAAGCCATAAAAGTGTCGACATCGATGCAATGAACGGTCTAATGCCTGATATGTCTCCTCCAAAATGATAGGAGCCAAGTCAATTTGCCAACTGACAATAGCAAGGGCGATCTCAGCTACTTCAATGCCCACAGTCATTCTTCCATGGCTGAAAGTCAACTCTCCCAAGAAGCAGATGACAAAGCCTTGAAGCCAAAGCTCATCACCAAAAGTTGCTCTTTTATCAACAATCTCATCAAAATACTCCAGCCGAAGCATAGGAGACTGCCCGTCTTTACAGATCAAGCGTTGCCCACAAATGCCAATGGACAAGCCAGTCAGTTGGCACAAAACAGAGGCATAACTATCTCGCAGCATGAATGTGGTAGGGCCCAGAAACTTGGATAAGCTACAGATTTGGCGTGCCTCTTCTAGTGTTGGGGTCAGCTCCACCTGTCTTAAGCGGAAGACATGGAAGACTAGTTTCCAAAAAAACGGGCGTTGACACACAACAAATATCAGTTGACTTCAACCTCAGCTATGCCCAGAAATTTTGTAGAAATTCCCCAAACTCGCAGTTTATCCAGGTCATCAGTGGTCAATTTGGCGATCCAATTCTGCAGTACATTCGAGCAATAAATAGGCATGACCATAGCTGGGAATCCTTGAAAATCTGATAGAGAAAAAGATAACAGAAAGAGAAGGGACTACAATCAAATGCAAGAAGAAAGATGGGAAAGTAATAAAGCTCACCATATTTCTCTTGCAAAAGGGTGGGAGTATTGAGCTCAAGGATTCTCTCTCTCTTTAATGCATATGTAGCAATGGTGAGACTCCAAGGTTTAAATAGAGATGAGAGAATCTAAGATGAGGGAGAATATTGTTGTTACTTTTGTTGGTGAGGCAGGAATTGAGAGGGTAAGGCAAGTAGTTGAGAGTTAGGTGGAGAGTAGGTGACTCATGAAGCTTGCAAACCCAATTACCTGAGAATCAAAAGATTAGGCGACTAATGATGGCGCAGAATTCATACGCAGATTGGTAGCGACAACAGAAAGTGGTTACTACTGACGACATTAGTTGGCGATAGCTGTTGGCGAAAGTAATTGGCGAAAATGGTCGACGAAATGTCCCGCAGTGCAGTATTTAGTGCAGTTTGTCTGGAAAGCTCGCCTGGATGGCGTAAAGGGCTCTGAAAACCTGCAAGGCAAGCAATGAAGCATCCAGAACACACAAGTACACATAATAGACAAATTGGAATATTTTTCTGGTGTAAAAATACAGTTTTGTTACATTTTTACAGTTGCTTCATTACAAAACATAAAGTTTGTTTACAACAAAATTTCTAAACAAAAAAGGCAACTAAACTAATCCTCCCAGGAACTGTGATCCTCGTCAATGGCAGTTTGGAGGCACTTGCGGCTGATCCTCTGGGAGATCCTGGTAGAAGCAGCTCTGATCCGTGACGGCCCAATAGTAGAGTGTAGACACCCCGATTTTTGAGGCGGCTTGTTGATGGATCCAGTGGCGATAAATTCAGATCTTGTTTTCCCAAGAAACCAGAATCCTCTAAGTGCATCAAACTAACCTAGAGTTGTAGGTTAGACTCCAGAAGTAAATCCAACATCCTACTTAGCACATTTAATCATCATAGCTGGATGGCACACCTTCTCAGTACATTTATGTAGCACACTAGTATAGCACATCTTGTTGGAGCACTAAATAAGCACACCGGAGTAAAGCACATACCTGATACACCAATGTGGCGCACATACCAGGCGCACTTCACTGACACACCTGGTTGGCGCACATAGGTGGCGCACCAACTCGATTCCCAGGTCACTGGTTGTTCATTTGCCTAGCGAAACTCCAGCCATTATACCCATAATCTGCTATAACTTTTGACCATAATCAGCATAACAATCGTTCTCTTGGTCTTAGAGGGGGTCCTTTGGTTTCTTGAACCTTTAGAACTTCCAAGCTCTCCCTATATAAACCCTTGGTAGTCATTGGGAAAAGGTGTTGGAAGAAGAGAAAAAGGAAGAACCTTTGCATCTAAACACGAATACTTACGACCTAACTTCTGTTTAGAGCCAAAAACTCCCATCCTTGAGTAAGAGATCACCTATCTAGTATAGGGAAAAAAACCCCTCACCCATACCCTCCACAAAATCCCTTCATCTTACACCACTTGGAGGCAACTTGGGAGGAAAGAGACCCCTGTTTTTGCATCCATCTCAAACCATTCGTGGGAAGAACAAGATCACTCTAATCAGGTAAATACCTCTCTTTTTGTCATGTGGCCTCTACTTTCTTGCAATCATGCATCTAGTTTTATCTATGTTCACATGATATGTTTGATTTTCATAGTAGTTGGCATTTTGTTGTGATATATTAATTTCAGATCAGATCTCATTTGCTTTATTTTTATGGTTATGCCTGAGTTTATATCATATAGAATATGATTGGGTGCTTATGTACTTGGTTTACCTTGTATAAAGTGTTTGTTAATTCATTTTACATGGCATGTTGTTTGGTAGTTCATGTTTGATCATTGAATTACTCAGGTTTCTTTTTTCTCTTTGGTTGGTTTTATTCTGGGATGCTTGCTCGACCTGATTTGTGCTTGGAGGTTATCTCCCTCAGTTTTATTCTACATTAGACCTTGATTTTAAGGATGGGTGGAGGCTTGTGTAAGGTCTTTGATCCACTGAGCACAAAGCCATGATCCATACTATGGATTTCTTAGTTTTTCATTTCCTCCCATTCTTCTTTGATTCTCCTAGTTGCATCATGGATGTCCCTTGGATCTCCCAGAATAAGTCTTCAATGGCCTATGGCGCTTGAAGCCAAAAGGAATCAATATGTGTCACTGATGTGCCCATGAGAATCATAAGAGTAAGGGAATGTTTTTGAATCATGCTTCTCATGTAAATGCATCTTTTGACATCTAGGAGTAGTTTTTAGACAGCCTTTAGCATGTTTACTTTGTCGCATATAGTATGGCACATCAGTCAAGTTTACTATATGTTCTGAAATTTCTGGGTCTCACTTCAGTGACACATATTGCTAGCACACATTAGTGGAGCACTGAAGTGACGCACCAGACAGGAACACCATCTTGGCGCACCTGTGTGGCGCAACAAATAGGCGCACCTGCCTGTTTCAGTGCACCAACAGTGGCTTTTTGGTATGATACCTAACTTGGTTCCTGATTTATTTTGTCTCTGATTTTCTTTGTGTGTTCTCCTGGATATATCAGGATAACACCTGCCTGATTTCATACTCTTCTATGCGAGATAGCCTAGGTTTTGCATGTAACAAAACAAAGATGTTAGCCACTCAATATTACTAGATCCATGGTTATATCGGTGCAATATCTTTGCACCGATGTTTGATCCACAACTTGAGTGACCTTTTGAAGTATTAGGACACATCCTACAGTCTTTTTACCCATATTTAACATGAAGCACAACCTGCATATAGCATTACATTACATATCGCCCTTAGACATACAGAAACAGGCTGAAAAGCCAACATTTCCACATGAGTAGACGAAGAAGCCATGAAAGACCAATTTCTCAGACGCATGGGGGTACTTAATACCTTCCCAGTACGTAACAAGGATCCTTGCCCAATTTTTGGTTCATGATGACCTTTTCCATTGATTTGTTGCATAATTTTATTATTTTTAAACGATTTTCCTCGTCTCCCGTTTTTAAGTAGACTAGGTGACGACTCCTGCATTTTATCGTTGCTCTATTGCTTTTTACCGTGACTTCGCTAGCCCTTGCGCATTTGGCCTTTCGCACCACACACGAGGCTACCGCCGACATGGTTACATAGAGGTAACAATGTCTTCTTCTCCCGAGACATCTTGGGGATCAAAATCCACTAACTCCTTACTGGTATCCAGGTTGAGGCTCCTCTCAACCCGACCGCTCTACAAACAAGGTAGCAGTCTGTTAAACACAGTGTTATTGAATAAATTAAAATTGAAGTGCTGATTATCATAAATTCATACCTCAAGTAAAGCCTGCTAGTGAATCTCCTACAGAAAAAGCAAAAACATAGTGGTCAGTTCAGTTTGTATAAAGCTAATTGTCGAATTTAAAGGAGAATTTTTACCACCTAGCATTTCATTTCCTTGTAGAATGCTGCAAAGCACTCCTTAAATCCTTGTCCAAGGCAGAAGACATGTTAAAAAGATAAAGTGAATCTAGGAACAGAATATTAACATAAGAAAGGTTATTTACTTAAGCCCACTCAATGCTAAACCACATACCGCACTATCACTCCCACAAGTCAACATCAAAAAGATGTGGCTTGTCGACACAGCGAGACCACTTCAAATACTCCTCACATGCGACTGTGCAAAGGATACGCCTACTACGCACAATTGCAGCCTCGACGTTTAGGTGAATTGCGGCTGCGCGAGAAACTAGCTTTGAACCCATGTCGACAAGATAAGGAATCGGGATGTAGAACTCATCCGTGATCTGGTGTCATACCCGTCCAGGCAGATAGTACACAAAGTGCTAGTGGCAATAAAATCTAATCTGCCGGTGAGTCAGCTCTCTGGCAGAGTTGAGGGGAATCCAGTTGTACCCCTCGTACCTAGCAAAAGGGCGGAGGTTCACCTACACTCACAAAGTGACAAAGGCAGATGTTAAATATATTTTACAAAGAAACAACAGTGATAAATCTAAACAGAGGGAAGAACGAACTTACATCCTCGATGCTCAGTAGATTAAGCAAGTATCTATACGCCTCGTAGGAGAAAATGCTAGAAGCGACTTGATGGTCTGGCTCACACCACTGGCAAGGAAGAGGCAGCATCTCTCATCAGAGGCGGAAGCAGTAATGCCCCTAGAATACATGTTCAACTGACTAATATTGCAAAAGACAAGAAACAAGTCAAAACAAAAGGATTACAAAAGCAAGTTGAAATTGAAATAAAAACAAGTTACTTACCGTCAAAAGAGGATACAATCTAATATAGGAACGGTGATTCTTCTAGACCACCAAATCAAGACCTTGAATGAGGTGAGCATAGCTGACTCTAACCTAGTCATAAAAATCCAACAAGCTCAAGTCTACTACATAAATCAGCCAGTCCACATGTATACAATGGCCAAAGGTGTTGCAAAAAATCAAGTAAATTGGCTCCAGAAGAAAATGGTGCAGAACGTAGTCCACCTCAGCAATCCCAGGAGCTAGATCCAGCCAGAAGAGGTGCCACTACTGCAACCACTGCAAAGTGAAGCTAAAGGAAGCCCTCTTGCTAGCAAGTGGGTCCCTCCCAAGCAGCGTAGGGAAGAAACATGAGTCGTCTTCTCGATAATGGGCTCTGCTCCGAAACATAGTCCAATCAGAAGAGCCCAATGCTCGGGCAGAATCCCCAGCTCACTGAAAGGGAAGTGGAAAGTATGCGTCTCATGCCTCCAACGCTCTGCCAAAGCCCGAAAAAATTGATAATGGTTGTGCATCGGCAGAATCCGCAGAAAATGACTGAACGACGACTCATGAAGGAGAAGTCGCAAAGGAAGGTAAGAAGTCGACGGAAGTGCTCGAACATGGGTAGCCAATGACACCGCATAATCCGGTTGACATCCTCTGCCTATTAAATCAGAATTCATCGAACGTTAGGATATCAAAAATTGATAGTAAAGGATGCTAATCAAAACAAGTGCAAAAGGAAACAATTACCCGAAAGGATGGCTTCTCGTTGATGTACTCGGGATCCAAAAGTCCACCCCAGAAGTTGCTAGACTCCTACACAAAACAAGAAATAGTTTCAGTTCAATTCATCTAATTAAAAATGCTGCAAAACAAATAATTGAAATAAATGTACCTCCTCAGGGATCTCAGGCTTAACAATACTCTGTGAACCAGAAACCTGAGATCGTGAATCAATGGCCCAAGACTGGGAGGTTGAAACATAAGGTCTTGAACTAGAAGCCCTAGACTGTGAGCCGTGGAAGAGTGACCTCGAGCCGAAGATAGACTGAGGTTGAGAGGCGAAAGCAGGTGAGCTAGAAACGAAAGTCTATGTCCCGGAACACGGAACAAGGCTGTGGGTAATGGTCTGCAAGTCAGACACTCTTAAAGATTAAGAACCTGTAGCTGAACTCTATCCCATAGTTTGAATATGCTGTCCTTCAACTGAACCAAGAGTAATAGTCCGAGAGCTGGAGGTACCCTGGCCTACTTGTGTGTCATCTAGACATGGAATTCGGGCCGGACCGGGCCGGCTCGGCCCATGGAACAGGCGGCCCAGTCGGGCCTGGACCGGGCCGGGCCGGCCGCAACAAGCCATGGGCCCGGCACGGCCCATGGCCCGCATCCAGGCCGGGCCGGGCCCAC
>JAMKQA010090412.1:0-13356 GCA_024699735.1 Posidonia australis
TGTCCTTTGTTTTGTTTTGCATGATTTTTCATGTATATGGTTTTCCTTGTCTTCCATAATAGACTAGGTGGCGACTCCTGCATTTTGCATTTGTTTTGTTTTTCGACGTGATTTTGCCGACCGATTTCGCATTCTTTTGCGGAATCTCATCGCCGGCATGGTTACAATAAGCATATAGAATAAGCTTGCATACATCCATAGACTATTGACAGTAGCAAACCTAGAAAGACCGAGTTTTCTCGTGACCATGGGGGTGCCTAACCCCTTCACCATGCGTAACCAGAATCCTTACCCTTTCTCTGGCTCACATTCATTTGTGCATTGTCCATTAGGCACGGAGCACACGTATACATTCTGCATCTTGTTTGCTTCCCAATTTTTCTGTTGTTTTTCGTTTTCCTCGTCTTTCCATTAAAAGACTAGGTAGTGACTCCTTTCCTTATCCTTTTTATCTTCCCTTGGTGTTTTCGGTCTAGTCTCATTCTCTAGATTCACCATCCTTGCTGTGACCATATTGGGTCTCCTCATGTGCTTTCACGCACTCAGTAGGAGGAGGGCCGTGCAAGGGTTCCACCGGCATAGTCACACACGGACAGGGTGATATTCAACTCCACCAGTCAACCCTGGTAGGACGGTAAGCTGCAAGTCAGTTATGTTGAAGAAGGCCTCAAAGTTATGCGTAGCCGAATGAATAATGCGCTAGATGATTTTCTGTTCTGTCAAGCTTTCTAAACGCTCGTACTCCTTCTGAACTAAGGTGAGCGAGCGCGCATGGCCACTTTGACAGTAGGATTCAAAGGCTGATTGTTGCAGGCGTAAGACTACTACTCCCAGATGTGCAGTCAACCATACCTGTACAAAAGCTCCACAACCATAAAAGTGTCGGCAGCATCGCAGTGATCGGTCCAGAGCCCGGTAAGTTTCTGCCAAGATGACTAGGTCCAAATCTATTTGTTGGGTAACAACTGCCAAAGTGATCTCAGCGACTTCAATGTTTACAACCATTCGGCCATGGCTGAAAATCAATTCTCCTAGGAAGCGGACAACAAAGCCATTCAACTAAAGCTCGTCACCTAGGCAGGCGCACATTTCGGATAATTTGTCAAAGTAGGCTAGCTGTAGCATGGGAGAATGTCCGTCTGAACAGATGAGCTGACGACCACAATCATTGGTTGATAGGCCAGTTAGCTTGCTCAAAACTGAAGAATACCCATCGCACCGCATAAACACGGTGGGTCCCAAGAACCTCTGTAGACCACATATTCTGTGGACCTCCTCCATGGTTGGGGTTAGTTCGATTCTCCCAAAGCGGAATACATGATGAGCAGGTTTCCAGAATCGAGTAGCGGCACACCGAAGTATCGAGAAACCTCCACCTTTGTGATATCCAAAAGCCATGAAGAGACTCCGCAAATCCGCAGCTTGTCGTGATCACCTTCAGTCAACTGCTTAATCCATGCTTGGAGAACGTCTGAGCAGTGTGTGGGCACCACCATCATTGGGAAACCCATGATTTGTAAGGCGCTTCAGCTTTCTTGGCTCAAGACTCCTCAGAAGGGGTAAACGGTCTCTTACAAGACATGCTCAAAACATTGTTTTAGAAATAGATTTCAATTTTGATTCGTTCAACAGCACTTAGCAAAATCAAAGCAGATAGATAAAAGATACAACACAATGGTATTGTAAGAATCATAGAGACTGGCCTAAAGCTATAAACTACAACTAACTGAACAGAAAGTTGCTGAACAGAAAATAAATCTTGTGCACAACCCTACGGGAAGGTCCTGGTTATCAACCAGTTTTGACCAGGTACCCAAGTATTGAGATATGACCATCAAACCGTAGGGATCGGGATTATTTGATGGCTGCCTCCCGGTAAATTACCGGGATCTTTGACCTACAGAGCAGCTGACATGCCCTTGGTTGAGTATTGGTTCAATGTGTCTAACTATAGGACAGCTGACATGCCCCTAGTTTGACATAAGTGGCCCTAACCGACGAGAGCAGCTTACATGCCTACTAATTCTCTTAGACTGAAAGTCATTGTCTCATCCTTGCTAAGAGAACTGGATAGTACTCTGCGACACTTTTAGGATGATATTTGTGGAAAGTAATGCATTCATGCTGAATGATTTGTGGGATCTTATTGGTGCCGTCAGCATTGGGATGTTTATCGCCAAGTATACAAGGGAATGGTAACTCCAGACCTCATGAGACTCTATCCAAGCCCCTAGTTTTTGGGTGGCTCTCTGGAATTGCGACACTATGTCTTGGACTCCGTTCCAAACCCCACTGGACCATACCCCTGTTTTTTTTTTTATTCATTCTTTGTTCTTTCTCCCTCATAGGCACGTGGTTTCGCCCTATCCCAAGCTTAGAGGTAATAGGTACCTTGTCTTTGGTGGGGAGCTGCTATTTTTTGAAGGGTTTGCTAGGCCCTTTTAGAACATGTCTTCCAGGTATTCACACCGACTCCTCTCCAAGATAAATTGGAGGGATAGAGCTGCCCATTACGCCGCTCTCTTTAGGGCTAACTCTTATCTGTTACTTCTGTCTACTTATTCTTTTATGCCCTTTCACAAATATATATTTTGTTTCATTTCTCACTCTCATTCTCACCCTTAACATTTTATCTCCCTCTGGGAGGTGTAGGGTCCTTGAGCGGCTTGGATACTTCGCCCAATTCACAATGAAATGTGTCTCCCTCTCTCCCTAGGTTCCTGAATAATATCTACCTGAGGAGGTGCTACACATTCCCAACATTGGCAGGCTTATTCCACTTGTCATCACCAGGCTAAGATCCATGCAGTTGCTGATGCAAGCATACATCGACCTATATATGCATATACTGAATGGGATTAGTATATGCTGTGATGCAGAGCTACATGGACGTAGGAAGAACATTAATTCATGTATGCATGAAGGGAGGTGTTAGTGTCTCAGAGTGAGGACACACTGTTTATGATCACTGATAGTACTTTTTCAGGTAGAATGAATTGACTGGCTCTAAATGTCCAATGCAGTCCATGTCCTCAAGGATGACATCCCCTCCGGAGTAGACTTGCTTGACCACGAATGGTCCACGCCAGTTGGGCCTGAACTTGCCATGACTATCAGGGAGATGTATTGCTCTCAAGACTAGGTCCCCTGGCAAAAAGCTTCTTGGTTGGACCTTCTTCTGATAAGCTTTGGCCATGCGCTTTTGATAGCATTGTGCATGATGCATAGCTTGCAATCAATGCTCATCTATCAAGTTCAGTTGAATTAGGTGGTCCTCAATCCACTCCACCACTTCCAGCTCTGTTTCTTTCAGGACTCTGAGCGATGGTATCTCCAATTCTATTGGTAGGACTGCTTCCATACCATACACCAGAGAATACAGAGTCCCCCTATTATGGTTCAGACTGATGTTCTATAAGCCCACAGAGCATATGGGAGCTTGTCATGCCAGTCTTTATGTGTCTCCGCCATCTTTTTAAGAATCTTAGTTAGATTCTTATTGGAGGATTCTACTGCACCGTTCATTTGAGGATGGTACGGGGAGGACATGTGATGCCTGATATGGAACTCCTGCAGGAAATCCTCAACCTTTTTGGCTATGAAGTTTCTCCCATTATCGGAAATGATGGAATGCGAGACCCCGTACCGGGTGATGATGTTGTTTCTGATGAACTTTTCTGTCACAGAGGTGGTCATTATCTTGTAAGAAGCTGCCTCCACCCATTATGTAAAATAATCAATTGCTACTAAGATATACTGATGTCCATTGGAAGCTGCTGGGTGGATAGCTCCTATGATGTCTATTCCCTATGTGGAGATTGGCCAGGGTGATGACATGCTATGGAGCTGCTGTGGTGGTGCATGAATAAAATTGCCATGGACTTGACAATTATGACATCTTCGCACAAACTGGCAACAGTTTGTCTCCATGGTTGACCAGAAATAACCTTGTAGCATTATTTTCTTGGCCAATAATACTCAATTCATGTGAGGCCCGCATGTCCCAGCATGCACTTGCAACATTACTGTATCAGCTTCCGTTTTATCAAGATAGTGCAGAAGCATTTGATTGTAAGACCTCCTGTACAAGTGACCCACTCCAAGCACATAATTTGAGGCCAGCCGGACCATGGTCTTTCTATCTGCTGTTGATGCATCTGGATGATGACTCCTGGTTTCCAGGTAAGCTGTGATGTCATGATACCAGGGGAGTTCTGTTGTGGAATCTACTTCTTCTATGCTCATGCAGTGTGTCGACTGGTCTTTGCAGGTTACTGACACCTTCACTGTGCCATCATCCGATATGGACAACCAGGATGCAATAGTGGCTAGTGCATCCACATAAGCATTCTTGGCCCTGTTCACAAAGGAAAAGCGTATCTCGTCAAACTTGGCCATCAGCTTCAAGAGATGATTGTGGTATGGAACCAATTTCATGTCCTTGGTTCTCCAATTGCCATTAACTTGAGAGATAACTAACATGGCATCCCCATGCACATGTAATCTCCATGCACCATGTTCTAATGCCGCTCGCAAGCCAAGAATACATGCCTTGTACTCTGCCACATTATTGGTGCACACAAAGGTTAACTTTCGAGCAAGCGGGATCATCTGTCCATGCGGAGTTTCCAACACTGCATCGATACCCATGCCTCCCCTGTTAACTGCGCCATCAAAGTAGAGCTGCCACTGACCTTTATCTCGAGGGACTACCGGCTCCTCTTCTTCCATAGCGAACAATATGTCCTCATCAGGAAACTGAGTCTGCAAGGGTTGGTACTCTGGCAAGAGTAAGTCTGC
The DNA here is from genome assembly GCA_024699735.1 of Posidonia australis. NCBI lineage: Eukaryota > Viridiplantae > Streptophyta > Magnoliopsida > Alismatales > Posidoniaceae > Posidonia > Posidonia australis. The sequence continues at coordinate 4,801 of JAMKQA010090412.1, forward strand.
TAAGTGATCTGCCACAGCCTGTCCTTTCATCGACTTTTGAGTGACAAAAGTGATGTCAAATTGAGATAAAAGCACTTGCCACTTGCCACATCTACCCACTAGTGCTGGCTTCTGAAACAAGTATTTCATAGGATCATGTCGGCATAGTAATAGAACTGGATATGCCATCATATAGTGCCTTAAGCGCTGTGTGGCCCAGACGAGGGGCAAGCATACTTTCTCGATTGCGGTGTACTTAACTTCGCAATCATTGAAATTTTTACTCAGATAATAAATGGCCCTCTCCTTGCGACCTGTTTCATCATGCTGACCCAAGACTGTGCCCATTGAATGCTGTGTTACTGATAAGTAGAGCAACAGAGGACGCCCTAATGTCGGAGGAACTAAGACTGGTGGTCTTGCCAAGAGTTTCTTGATTTTGTCAAATGCTTCTTGGCACTCCTCGCCCCAACGGATCTGTGTGTTCTTTCTCGGGAGCTTGAAGATTGGCTCGCAAATTGGTGTCAACTGAGCGATGAATCGGCTGATATACTACGACTGCCCCAGCAACCCTCAGACTTCTTTCTCTGTTATGGGGGGAGGCATCTCAATGATGTCTTTAGCCTTGCTCAGATCTATCTCGATTCCCCTTTGGCTAATGATGTATCCCAGCAGTTTGCCTGATGACACACCAAATACACACTTGTTGGGTTTCAATCGCAGCTTATACTTTCTCAAGTGGTTAAAGAGCTTCCTTAAACAAGCAACGTGTTCTTCGGGCTCTTTTGACTTTGCAATCATATCATCCACGTAAACCTCAATATCTTGGTGCATGAGATCGTGGAATAAAGCTGTCATTGCCCTCTGATATGTGGCCCTGGCATTGTTGAGCCCAAATGGCATAACTTTGTAGTAGAACACTCCCGATGGGGTAGTAAAGGACGTTTTCTCCATATTTGTTTCTGCCATTCGGATTTGATTGTACCCTGAAAATCCATCCATGAATGACAACATTTTGTGTCCTACAATGTTGTTTACCAATACATCAATGTGTGGGACTGGAAAATCATCCTTTGGGCTGGCTTTGTTTAGGTCTTTGTAATCAATTCACATTCGGACCCGACCATCTTTCTTGGGTACCAGAACCACATTCATTAAGCATTCTGGATAAAGGACGACCTTCAAAAAGTTAACCTTGTGCTATTTCATTATTTCCTCCTAAAATTTCAAGAGCCATTGTGGTCGCCATCTACGCAATTTCTGTTTGACTGGCTTGATGTCAAGTTTAAGCGGTAATGTGTGTACCACTACCTCGACGTCCAGCCCAACCATGTCATCATAACTCCAGGCAAAGATATCCGCATATTCGCAGAGAAGCTTAACAAGTTCTGCTCTGGCCTGTGTTGTGAGTCTGGTGCTTATCTGCACTTCCCTGACATCTTCATTAGTGCCAATATTCACAGTCTCTGTCTCTTCTTCTACATGCAGGTTTGGGCCTTCGGGATCATCATTGTAAGGCTGGAATTCTGGGGCACCATGACTTTCGTCTTCCATCTCTGCATCATCCTCTTCTTCGTATGCAATAAGCTCAGGAAGGACTTCTTGCTGGCATGACGGATCTGTGCCCTCAAAGGTGTACACTTTCTCAGCACTCTGCCCTTGTTGGTGCTTTAGAATGGTCACTGTAACCCTAGTTTTCTTGTATACACTTCTAATGATTTCTGGTTCAGCCATTTCCGAACTTGTGTCCGACTGTTCCACGTCAGCTAGACAAAAGCGTTGAATTTCATGATATCTTTGTACAACATGTACAATAGGTGGGCAGCTATCCTTTGTCTGACTAATGTGAGTGTTGCCACCTGAGTCCCCTCCTGAGCCTAACTCAGGATCTTTGTTTTTTGGACCCCACTGCTCAAGTGAAGCCAAGACTGATAGTACCATCTAGACCTGCCTCCCGGCTAATAGGAGATAAACTCCTCTGCTTTAGCAGACTGACCCTGTGCAACTGCCTGCTCCTCAGTGTACTCAGCCAGTATTGCCTTTCCTTTCTTCCGCCTAAGCTCACTTTGTGCATCCTTGGCCAGTACCGCCAACTGCTCTTGAAATAGAACTTCTAAATCGCTGAGCATGCTATCCACTGATGCTACCACAGCATTCCCCTCCTCTTCATCGGAAGCATAATCCATATAATAAGCGCTGGTAGTTCTTAAAGCTTCAGGCACTGATTCTGGCTGCCCTGGCTGTAACCCATTCAAAACTGACTGCTGCTCTGATGCCATTACTGCTACATCTGCCCTCGCTGAATCCCAGACTGCTGCTGGATTTGTAGAAAGACCCTCAACTGACTCTAGAGGTGGCAATGCTAGCATAGCTATCCCCGGTGACATGGATGATGTCGAACCCATTTCCTCCTCTAAGTAATAATCCTTTACACATATCCAATCTGGCCCATCAACTGGTTTGTGCGGCTCAGGCTCTGCAAGCACCAAACTCCGATTGGGATCTAGCAATCCCGTACTAACAAAGCTATTTAAATCTCGTGGAATAACGAGCTTTTGGAACTTACGACGCCACGCATATCCATTTTCTGGCTTCCACTCGTATCCTAGACCTTCAAATTCACGTCTTCTCTCTGTGGTAATTGGTTCGGCGATTCCTTGGCCATTTCGCCTGAGAGGTGCTCCCTTCCCGTATCCCTATCTCTAACATAGATTCTTGACCATAAAAAAGGGGTTGCCAAAAGTGGCCAAATGACTGACACGCTCGAGAATCGGAATAAAATTGACCGGTTCAAAACAGTCGACACGGTAGAGCACATCAGAAGGTTTGGAGTCAAAATGGATAGTACAAAGCGACACTAAAGAGACTGCCTCAACCCTCTCCTTTTCAAGGTTTTCCGCCATTACAACAACAATGTCGTTGTTCTAGCGGAAATTAATCATACGGTGAAGGGTTGAGGGGATAACCTAATGCTTGTGGAGCCAAGGGCGCCCAAGCAGAAGATTGAAAGATGGCTCGTGGTCAACAACAGAGAATTCGACCTCGAAATGAGTAGGACCAATGATTATAGGTATGATTAAGATACTTAAGGCATCGTGGTGCGTGTTGTTGAAAGTCGTCTTTCCTTTCATTACAGGAGTAATGTCCTCCGATTTAAAGCCGACCTGACTTGCGGTTTGCAAGGGGCAAACGTTCAAACCGGCGCCATTATCTACCAAAGTGAGACGAATGCAGAAATTTTGGTATTGCATCGTGACGAATAGGGGCTGGTTATGATTAGTCCCTATTGGAGGAAGCTTGGAACTAGAGAAAGAAATGACCTCTAGCGTGGCTATCATCCCTACGATGTTCTCCAAGGCCGACGGTTATATGGTTGAGGAAACATGGGCGGCTTAAAAAGCACGGAGAAATGCATCTCTATGCTCGGCCAAAGTATGGACTAAGTCCTAGATGGAGATGTTTGCTTTGACCTTTTTTAGCTAGGCAGTGATGTCGGCTACATGTGGCAGTGGGGTTAGCTCTTGTGACTGTATCTTCAAGGATTGGACTCGGAATTTGGTTTTTTGCTTGGGAGGATGAAGTCATAGGCTGATTGGTTTGGTTTACTGGGACCGGGGCCTTGTATACCCTTCCCGACCACGTTACCTCAACACACATTTCTATGGTATAAATATAAGGCATGCGGTGAGTATCCTGTGTCAAGTTAATGACCACAGGAGCATGGGCCCTCAATTATACTGATGACCATTAGGTCAATCAAGTTCTGAATAGCATTTCGGAGTGTATAGAAGTTATCCGTCGAATGTCCCGCGACTCTATGGTAATTGCAATACAAATTTGCCATAAACCATAATGGAAGTGGGTTTGGTGGTGGGCAGATTTCTGGAAGCTTCAGTAGTGACGCTACCTTAGGAAATATGACACTCAGTGGCTCGACCAGAGAAGTGTAATCTCTCTCGGGTCGTGGGAGCCGCCTCGATCCCTGGTAGCGCCCTTGCCTTGCTGGTGCGGGCTAGTATACTGGCTCGGCGGTTGTGGTGATTTGTGCTGTGTGTAGTGCTCTAGGTGTAAGGGAGTAAACAACCTGATTCTGAGCTGGCGAGCTTGCCATGTTGGTTGGCATAACAGGAGCTCCTACGTATGCCACAACATTCGTAGCAGAATCCTTCTTCTGACCGTAGCCAATGTTGGATCCATTGTTGCCACTGTTGTTGTTGCTGGTTCCGTTTGAAGCCATAGTCTGCTTTACGAATGCTGTTAACGCAGGGAAGATTCTGCTATTTAGTGAGCTCTCAACACAGGTGCCAGCTTTGATCAGGGATGCAAAGGTGGTAATGCGCTGGATCCTTAGCAGAGCCCCAGTGGCTGGCTATGCCCCATGAATTATTATTTCGATAAACTCTTCGTCAGAAGGTCTATCGCGCACTTGTGAAGTGAGGGCTCGCCCACGCCTGACATACTCCCCGAACGGCTCGTGGGGCTTCTGCTTGGTTGCGACCAGGTCCTCACACTTTGGGATCATGTCGAGGTTAAAAGAGTACTGCTCTAGAAAAGCTTGGCTCAGATCATTCTAGGTCCTTATGGTAGACATATCTAGCGATGTGAACCATTTTAAAGCTGGACCTGTAAGGCTTTTCTGGAAGAGGCGAATGAGAAGTCTCTCGTCAGCCTGTAGCAGAGCGAGATCACCATGGTACACCCGAAGGTGTGAAATTGGGCAACCTTTCCCATTACATTTCTCGAATTCTGGGATATGGAAGTTCGGAGGGAGTATCGCCTCTAGGAAATAGCAGAGTCACACAAGGAGAAAGACTGGCGGTCCCCACCTTGCACTTGTCGTAGAGCTTTCTCCAAGTCATTCATCCTATTGAAAAGTGCATTGGGAGTTGCTACTGACATTGAGTGTGTAGCCGGGGCAGGTCTCGCGTACGTTGTGTCTATAGCACCCGTGTGCTCCTCCAGATCTATCATCTCACCACATGGTGCCGTGGCATGATGACTAGCGTACCCGTGCATGTGGGCAATTTGTGGTGGTGTGCATGCTGAAGCTTGTACCTGATGCAAGGGTATAGAAATGTTATGTTGTGTGGGGCGTGTTGTTGTGTGTGGGAGCAACAACTGCTGAACCGGTATGGTCGGGTTCATAGGCCGACGTACTCCCACCAGCCCAAAAGGCAGACCACTAGTAGAGGGAGGAACATGCTGTGCATGCTGTGGTAGTGATGTTATTGGCAGAGTGGCGACGCCCGCCGTCGGGACAGCATGAAGCTGCGGCGACGACTGCAGTGGTGGTGTGACTGGAGCAACGTGAAGCGCCTGAGCAAGTAGAGCAGGATCCTCGGGAACGGGATAGACAACCGTAGTCAGAGTGAGATCCAAAGAGAAGGCCAAGTTTTGCAATTTCTGCACAACAGCCAGAAGTTGCTAAGATTGTACAATGATAGAACCATCGGTAGCAGTACCGAGGGCTAGAAGAGCAAGCGGTAGGGATGTCATAAGGGGCTGGAAGTTCAAAGATGGTGCAGGTCGAATTCCTACTGATGAGGCAATCACAGCCAGTTGAGTGTCAAGTGAAAGGGGGTCAATTGAAGGACAGGGCATCATCAGATCAGATGCCCTGGTGGTAGTCATGGTAACCGCCTCAGCCGCGGACTCCAGACCACTAAGGGTATGCCTGTGTCCCGAAATCGACGGACAAGGAACTCCAGGTGCCTGAAAATGGCTATCATGGAGCGAAGATGGAATGACCGATGACAAAGTAAAAGAGGGAGGAGGGGCAGAAACCGGAATCCCCTTCAGAGCAGCTGGTGCAATGTTCTTAGACGCTCGCTGGGCCATAACAGTCCGCGAACGGGTAAGGATGGGGCTGCGTTTGCAAGCAAGAGGATGACGCCTATGAGGAGCTATCGTCGGAAGTGACGAATAGCTCGAGAGAAGATAGTCGAGAACAGTGCCTCAAGACTGAGCTCACAGAAAGGAACTCCCAAGCTCAAACCTAGGAACTCACACACAGAACTCTACACCTGACAAAGGAAAAGAACCTAATGTGTCAGTGATGAAGTGAAGACAAGACAACACGAGAAGTAAGTTAGCTATGCAATTGTTTGTTAGGGTGGCATGAATGGTACACATGCACATGAATGCTACTAACAAGCTCTCTCTCACCATGCATGTCCCACATGGAGCGGACTAAATGTGTGACATCTGTGCTTGATTATCCATTTTTATTTGTAAACCATGTAATTAATTGTAATATTGCTTAAATGGTTTATTAATGGATAATCTGTTGTTTCTTGTTTGTGTGAGGTTGTGGTTGGTCTTCTATGCACTTGTTTGTGATTTGGGACCAATGTGGGATCCGACTTGAGGGTGCACAGTCGTCTCGGTTTACGTGCCTGTCGTTTCTTCCTTTCTTTTCCTTCTTTTTCTCCTTCCTTTCCTTCCTCTCATGAGCCACATACTTTTCCCCCGTCCCCTTCCCTTCCCGGACCCGTGCCACCAGCGACACCGGTCCGTGCCTCGCTGTCTCCTCCGATGCGATGGGCGACCGACGCGATGCGGGTGGAGTGAAGGATAAATGGAGTTCGCGGCATGTAGAGAGAGGAAGGGGTGACAGAGAGAGGAGGAGAGGGAGAGGATCTGCGGGTAACCGAGGAGGTGGTGAGCCGCTCGTGTATTCAGCCGGCAGAGGAGGCTTCGCCGGGGCACGAGGAGGTTCGCCGGAGAGCAGGGAGGGTCGTCGGGGGCTGTGCCAGGTACACGACCACTTTCCTTTCCTTTGATTGGTGTTTTGTTAACAGTAGGTTAATTGCAAGAAAAATTGTGATAAATGCATGGAAAATTGTAGAAAAATCATGAAATAAATGGGAAAGTGATGTATAGCATGAGAATGTAGAGATCATACAGTTAGGATTCATGTTTATGGGGAAAATGTGATTTTGGGGTTGAAGGCTACAGTAGCCATTCTTGAGCCCCTTCTCCTTTTGATTTTCGTTTGAACTGTGTGGTTGATCGAATCATGAATGGTTTGAGCGTTTTGAAGTAGACTTATGGGCTACACCCCATGATTTTATGGAAATTTTTGGTGTATGTTTGGGGGGTCTGATCAGGACTCCCACCTTGGGCGATTTCCGCCGCTGTGGAAAAAGGGGTGTGCCCTATCTGCGAGAAATTCGGTATGCCAAAATCCTAGCAGATTAAGCCAGAACCCAGGGTTTCAGTAGATCGAAAATTCACGGTTGACCGAAACAGGGGGTTTCGGCATATCGAAGATTTTATGTATACCGAAATAGGAAATTTCGGTATTTCAAATTGAATATTCGGTATGCCATTTTTGCCCTGAACATGGGATGTTAAAATGTGAATTTTTGATGAATGTTAAGTGGTTTTAATGGTATAGTGGATTTATATGAATGATGTTTCCCCATGTAGTGACATGGAGGCATGTGGAACCCCAAACAAATGGATTTGGGTGTGGTTTTCGGTTTTAGACCTTAATAATGAATGGAAAATGGTTTTGAAATGGAACACTGATAATGTTGTTGTTGAGCTCGTAGCGGTGTAGGCTGAGCCTGGGTTTTCATACCTAGTTGTTCGGGTCACCGACAGTGTAGGCTGAGCCTAGGTCGTTGTGCTTAGTTGTTCAGGTCACCGACGGTGTAAGCTGAGCCTGGGTCATTGGACCTAGTTGTTCGGGTCACCGAAGATATGTCAGACAGAGACGTATCCCCGTGCACTTATGAAAATGAAATTGAGGCCGGTTGGCTAGGGCAGTGACATCCTGCACAGGGAATTTCATCGCGGTAGTGCAGGAAGGTAGGGGAAGGATGTCCTCGCCTACTGCTTTTGTGCTTGGTTACCCCTGATCAAGGTAACAACAGTAAAGAAAAGTGGAAATGAATAAAGATAGTGAAATGTGATTTGGTCTGGATTGGACTGATGAAATGGTCCTAAAATCCTGAAAAAAAGAAATGATAATGTTTTAACTAGTTGCCAGCCAGTGTTTATGATTTGCTTTTGAGCCCAATGGGACATTGTGTTTTAGGATAGATTTGGTCAGAAATGTGAATTTGAAAGTGTGTTTTGGGAAGAAATCCCAAATATTGAAAAGGGGAATGTTTTGGAAAAATGAATTCCAAATGGGTTTTTGAAAGAAATGTAAAGGAATGTTTTGTAAGAAAAAGTGGTTTTGGAATGAATTTTCCAAATGCTTTGAGAAAAGAAAAGGAAACATGGCTTCTAAAAAAGCATGGATTGGGATTGAATTCCCAAGTGATTGTTTAATAAAAGAAAGAATGATTTTCAAAAAGATAAAAACCAAGTTTTGAAAAAAATGAGATTTATGGTTTTGCCGAGGTTTTTGTGGTTTGTATGATTTAGGGCTGTAACCATGTCGGCGAGGAGATTCCGCAAAAGGATGCGAAATCAATCGGCAAAAATCACATCGAAAAAAGCAAAATAAAATGCAAATGCAGGAGTCGCCACCTAGTCTATTATGGAAGACGAGAAAAACCATAAACATGAAAAATCATGCAAAAACAATAAGGACAGGTCTGCGAAAACTAAAAGAGGTGGGTA